>CAKAKR010064907.1:69187-81734 GCA_916700685.1 Adelosebastes latens | reverse complement strand
GGAATATTAGGGCCATATTGAGGAAAAAAAAATAAATCTGAGATTTCGAGAATAAAGTCATAATATTACAAGAATAAAGTCATCGGTTTACGAGAAAAAAAATCGTAGTATTATAAGAATAATAATATTATAAAGTAGTAATTTTATGTGTTATTTTCTTTTTTCTCGTAAAGTTTTTACTTTATTCTCGTAACATTACGCCTTTTTTCATAATATTATGACTTTATTCTTGTAATATTACAACTTTTTTTTCATAAAGTTATGACTTTATGAAAAAAAGTCATAATTTTTTTTATCTATATAAAAAAGTTCTGACTTTATAATAAATATATATATATATATGATACTGTACTGTATAGTTTCCATGTGGGGGTGGAAAGAAAGTCCTCAGTTTCAGTAGGAGAGTGATGTAGTACCGCTTGTCTCCACTAGGTGGCGGTAGGGCGACACTAAACATTACCGCTGCCTCACAACAACCTCAGAGTAGAAGAAGGAGACTCAGAAGCAGAAGAAGGAAGCGGATCGTAGTGATCAGCAGGCCGCGACCCTCCACCACCACGGAGACAGTTCAGAGCCTCTAACAGAACAAAAAGGTTACATAACTACGAAAACTGCGAGTTCATCTTGTCTGTGTGTGATCTACAGAGAGGCAGACGTCGAGACGAGTCTCTTCAGCATCACACTGTCCGTGATATTTTGACTTTGGCTCCTCATTTCATCAAATATCAGACGGTAAACCATCAATGTTTGCTAACGAAGCTAACTGAGCTAGCTCGCTGCCGCGGCAACGCCGTTAGCCATGTTGGCTGTTTTTAACTTGTTTATGTTGTTAACGTTACAACTGTCAACATCTAGGAGCTACGATGCTTTAGATTAGTTCTTACTGATGTAGTTTAACGTGTTTATTTATAATAGTGTAAGCAGTGTAGTCAAACGCTCTGGTTAATTAATAATAATAAGGGTCATTGGAGATGTTAGCTTCTCCAGGTGGCTAATTAGCGTTAGCTTCCTGTTGACTGCAACGCGTGTTTATCTTTTCATGTTGCATCTAATGCTAAAAACATGGGTTTGAGAGCTAAAGAGTGGGATAATAAGTCAGCTAATTTGTGTTTAAATTGATCTTTACCCAGATTAAATGTGAAATTGAGACACATTTTTAAGGAAGTTCAGGTAAACTATACGTCTGCTATCTAACTGGGGTATTTATAGCAAACGTTAGTCTAGCTTTCATCCACTGGGTCTACATTTTATTTATTTTACATATACATATATAAAACTGCACAAAATCCAGTCACAAGTACACAAAATGTGCAGAAAAACCCTAACCAAACAGTGGAAAGCAATCCAATTAAAACAATTAATACATACAAAAAAACAGTACAGAAGAAAAGAAATGTATCTAAACATATCAAAAGATAAATAGACATCATGAATTAAATATGATGATAATTTCCTTTTAAAATGTTCTATTCAACAAAGTGAGTATAGCTAATATACGTGATTTGGGATATTATAGATAAAATGAACCCTACTCATAAACATTGGTATTTTATTTATTTATTTATTTGCACATATATAAAACTGCACAAAATCCAGTCAATGAAAAAAAACAAGAAATGTGTCAGGAGAGGTCAAGAAGCCAAAGGCTTTATACAAAGGACCTCCCCCCAACCCCAGGAGAAACAAACAATAACAAAAAAGATCTAAACTAACATAATTTTTAAAAAAATACAACAAAAGTTAAACAACAACAAGAAGTACACAAAATGTGCAGAAAAACCCTAACCAAACAGTGGAAAACAATCCAATAAAAACAATGAAATACATACAAAGAACAGTACAGAAAGAAAAGAAAATATATCTAAACATATCAAAAGATAATTAGACATCACGAATTAAGTGTGATGATAATTTCCTTTTAAAATGTTCTAAGGATAACGAGCTCTTGATAACATGTATTTTGGTGTTCCATATTTGTACACCACGATATCTGAGGGAGTAAATTGACCAAAACAGTCATTGTTTACGGTTATAACTCCTCATACTAACCTCCCAAACAACAAATCTGGCTCAATTATAAGGTGATGTGAAAGCTGATTAACAAATAAGACATTTCTGTTGGTCAAATCTTATGTAGCCGCGTAAATCCTCAACCAGTCTTATCAAACTAAACTAATTACAATCATCATATACAAACATGAAATTTGACCTGTGCATTTAACCCGTCCTAAACATGTAGGAGCTGCTGTAAACTGGTAACGCTATAATGAAGATCCAAGACTCTTCTACTTCATGGGGTTTTTTTGTTTTGTTTTTTACATTTATCCTTTGATGTTGCAATATATTGTTATTAATTGTTTTTTATTTGTTTGTTTTATTGACACAACAAACATGAATTACTTCTTTATTGTTTTCTTCCATTTACATGCATGTTCTTTTTAAATATCTATATATTGTAATTTGCTTAATGAATTGTATATATGTATATATATGTTTTTGTTTTTATTTTGTTCTTTTTTTATTTTTATTTTTTATTGAATTGACGCTTTGGCAATATTGTTCACCTGACGGTCATGCCAATAAAGCAAATTGAATTGAAATTGAAAGTATCAGTGTGGTGGTAGCTGTATGGGAAGAAAACGTGTGCCAAACGGCTCCAAACCGCATTATCCAGTTTCTTGTTTTCACTCTCAGTAATTGTTTCCTGTTTTGTAAAGGTAATCATTGTTTACTCTTTCACAGGGTCATCATGGCTGATGATTTTGACGTCGAGGCCATGCTGGAGGCTCCATTCAGAAAGGTGGGTTGCAGATTACAGAGATATGAGGCCTGTTTCACTGTTATGATTTTACTCTGTTGAGTCCTTTTTATATTTGCTACTGTGACAAAGTTTACTTGAATGTTGTGTGGTGTAATTGAGTATTTAAAACGCAATACAGAATTATAAATAAATCCACATCTATCTCTCTTTATAGACTTCCCTAATGATATCTCACCTCTACTCCCATGAATTCATCTTTGATTCCACTGTGAACTGTGAAAAAAAGGAAGGTAGTTATTGTGCATATACTGATGTACTGTGGTTCACCTTAGGACTAAAAGAGATTCAACCTAGAACATCCAATCCCTATTCGGTTGCAACAAGGTGAATGCCAATGGTTGATAAGCCCATCTTTACCTGTCCAGCAAAGGAGGCAGTATTCAGATTTACAATCTGCATGCCATCACTGTTTCTGAATGTGTAGTCCTATATAATCAGTTTTAAACCCCAGTTCTGAAATGTCTTCTTATACTGTGTTGCTTTGACAAAAATGTTTCACTCTTGTCTCTTGAAGTAATTCAACTTTAGCCAATTTGTTTTTTAGATAGAATCATGTATGAAGTTGTGTTTAGAAATAATAATTTCCCCAAATGAATAAGGGATGAATTGTGTTTCTGTTTTGAATCCAATAGTTGTAGTATGACAACAGTATGCTTGAAAATGCAGATATTGCAGTTGTGGAGCTTCATTGCGCGAACACATGAGCCATGTCATGATTTTATGGCAAAATACAGGTGAATTGTTAATTTATCTTGCTAGTAAATATGAATACTGCCTCTTTGCCATAGTCAACTGTAATGTGAATCAGCATCTTGATTTTGCATGCTACACGATACCACAGATATTGATATATTACTAGAATGACTGTAAAATAGTAACTTCTTTTCTAGCATCATTGTATTATATAGTGACTTACATTTCAGTATTTAATAATTCCTTAAGTCAAAAGGTTGGAAATATTACTTATAATATCATGCAAACTAAAGATAATGGCAGTGTAACACGTGGCTGAATTGATGGATTTCTTTCTTTTATTTTTATTTATTCATTTATTTTCTTGGGCGTCAATATTACTAAGAAGTGTGAATCCCTGTTTGCTTCAGGGCAAGATGTGTGACAGAGGTGGCATCGAGCTCTTACAGTCCAAGAACGAAAATGGGTGAAGATCACTGGACTGACACCAACCACACAGGATCTCTTTTAGTGGTCGTGGGCCATGCGTGGTCACATGATTAGGCACAAATAGTGGCATTGGTACGACCTATAAGACGGGGGGAATGGTGGAGATGATCTGACTTCTGCTTCCTGAACGTAGCTAATATGTTGGACACTCTCCCTTAACTTTGCTTTGTTGCATTAAGTACTGAGCAGCCTTGTAGAAAAACAGGAGTGGGATGGGAAGCTATTGGGGTGGTGGAAGGACACTGTCCATGACAGTAGGAAGTTTTGAAGTATTATTATTAATTGAATATATTCTGCATTTTCTCTTGTCCCACCCCCATCCCCTTTACCTTGACGACTTGAAATGTTTCATCTACGTCCTCATGATGTTCTTCTATCAACCTTGCTTAGGATGAGATCAAGTCCTCTCATGCAAATGGACATGACGACCAAAACAAGAAGTAAGTCTTGATATATTATTTGGCATATTGGCGTTGTGTTTCTGAACTACATGAAGTTGATGAATTTAATTAAAAAATGTTTTCACTTTGCACGACGATAGCGGTGTTGTAACATGTTTCAGGAAAAGGAGGAGCCGGAGCAAGAGCCGAAGCCCCGGCTCTAGGAGGAGAAGGAGCAGGAGCAAAGACAAAAAGAAGGGTAAGAAGAGGAGCAAGAGCCGAGAAAGAAAACGAAGCCGCAGCAGAGAGCGCCATCGCAGCAACTCCAGAAGCAAGGAGCGTTCTGGGCGGTACAGAGCACGCAAGAGCCCAGTGTATGTGACTTTTTTATACTTAATGGCTTATACACCCTGTGTCCACTTTATTAGGTACACCTGTGCAATCTAATGCAATACAATGCAACAGTCCTGCTATAACATCTGTCTTTACAAAGCTTATAGTGTTCTGTTTGGGCAAAATTGTAAGAAATGTGTAAATTCAATTGTATGTGTATTATTGAAGTAAAGGTGGTGTGATGGACTACATTATATTGAGGCGTTTAATATTTTGTTGTCCTCCATATTCACATGGGGGCAGAATATTAGAAACGCCTCCCGATATAATGCAGTCCAGTACAACACCACCACTAACTACGGCCTCAGTGGTAAAACATTTAATTTATTTAACACCTCCTATGACGGTGTCAACTAAAACTGAACATTATAGGCATCATAAAAGTACACTTAATAGCAAAACAGTTGTATTAGATTGCATAAGATTGTATGTGTACCTAATGAAGTGTGCAACTGAGCCAATAGCTAGTTTGTTTTTTGTATATTCGAACAAGAATCTAATATTGTCCTCAACTTTCTGCTTTGACAGGACACAATAATGTTCCGAAAATATTGAAATTAAATATTTGTGTTGGAAATATCAGGTAGTCAAATAGGTATGCAAAGTTACAAACTTTGTCATCAGTACATTATGAGTTGTTCATAGGCCTTTTTCACAGCAGACATTTTGACTTGTGATAGTGGGAGTAGCACAACATTAATGACGGCTCTATTCAAGTTTCCCTATGAGTCGTGACGGTGTGACAATGAGCCAACATGCTTTATACCAACATCCTGAAACTAAAGCAACTAAATAGAATTCAGCCATCATTCATTTTATTATTTACACTTGTGTTTTTCCTATTGCAACGTGTGAAAATGTCTTCAGTGAAAAGTGCCTCTGTGTGGGAGAACCGGAGGCATTTTCGATGCTGGAGCAGAAAATTACTCGTTTGCTGGTTTTTCCCAGTAAGAGAACTGCAGTAGACGTCGGTGTTAACAGTGCAAACGTTGAACTACAAAGTTTGAATGCCCTCTTGTCATGTGTTGCTCACAGCACAGCATGTAACAGGCCGAAACAGGAACCTGTATATTTTCTCATATACAGCATGTGCATCCAAACCAAAGTAATTCTTCTTTATGTTTCAGCCGGAAACGTTCCAAAAGTCGGAGCCCCTTCAAAAAAGAGAAGAGTCCCATCAGGTGAGATGAATCTTCACATTACTGTTTTTTTTTTTTCAGGTCTGTCGGTACATTTCCTGATTTTGTTATAGCACCCTGAAATCCAGCGATTTTCTTCAAATTCACTTTGAGGGTTTTACAGATCTTTTAAAAATGTGTTTTTATCCAAGAAACTCTGAGGATGCTATCGGGCCGTATAACAAAATCAGGGAGTAAGTCTATGATTTTTCCATAAGTATTTAAAATTTCATCCATCATTTATTAAATTGTTTGAATGTTTGCAGAGGCATTCTTTTTTAACAGTGTTTTCTCTCTTTTTTTAAGGCAACCAATTGACAATCTAACACCCGAGGAGCGGGATGCCCGCACAGTTTTCTGTATGCAGCTCGCTGCGAGAATCCGAGCTCGAGACCTGGAGGATTTCTTCTCCGCTGTTGGAAAAGTCCGTTTATTTTAAAGTTATTGTTAAATATAATCCATCCAAGTCTGTGTGTATAACTGATCTCTTGAATCGTCGCCGTTTCTCTCTGTAGGTGAGAGATGTGAGAATGATCTCGGACAGAAACTCCAGGAGATCAAAGGGCATCGCATACATAGAGTTTGTGGAGGCTTCATCTGTACCTCTGGCTATTGGACTGACTGGCCAGAGGCTTTTAGGAGTGCCCATCATCGTCCAGGCCTCTCAGGTGGGTGTCTTGGATTATTTCTACCTGATGTGACAGAACATATTAATAGCAAATACCTCCTTATTAAACAGATTTTTCAAATGGAAACTGATTTAACCCAGATAACATTTGGATTTGGACAAATTATGCATTTCTACGTTGATATACTTGATTACATTGCTTTCCACATGTAATTACAGGCAGAGAAAAATAGAGCCGCAGCCGCTGCCAACAACCTACAGAAGGGCAGTTCAGGTCCAATGAGGCTGTACGTGGGCTCGCTGCACTTCAACATCACTGAAGAAATGCTTCGGGGGATCTTTGAGCCTTTTGGAAAGGTCAGAAACAAATTTCTCATGTAAATCATCATCATTTTGACTTGTTTGGTAGACGCATTCATGACGATCCTCCTGTATCGGTGTGTTTTGTTTCTAAAGATTGAGGGAATCCAGCTAATGATGGACAGTGAGACTGGACGATCCAAAGGATATGGCTTCATATCGGTAATTAAAGCATCTTCATATCATTGACAATGCCTTGGTGTTTGCAGCTGGTTTGATTCTAACCTTTTTTCGCTTCTTAAAGTTTGCAGATGCAGAATGTGCAAAAAAGGCCTTGGAGCAGCTGAATGGGTTTGAGCTGGCCGGACGTCCGATGAAGGTGGGGCATGTTACAGAGCGCTCCGACTCATCGACAGCCAGCTCGTTCCTGGACAACGACGAACTGGAGAGGACTGGCATCGACCTCGGCACCACGGGGCGTCTACAGCTCATGGCTCGACTAGCAGAAGGTTCGTAATAACATGCGTCATTTTTGTATCGACTAGGGCTGTGTACTGGCAAAAATCTGGCGATACGATACGTATCATGATACAGGGGGATACGATGCAATATATTGCAATACTGTAAGCAAAGCGATACATTGCGATATTTTTTCATAGTATAATATAGTTTAAGGAAAACTCATAGTATAAGGAATACACTACCATATGCATGAAATCATTAAAAAGTTTATTTTTTTTACAGTCCTTATAACATTCAACATCATAGCACTACTTTTAAACATAATATGGCGATACTCAAGTGTATCCATATTTTGTTACATCCCTAGTATCGACCGTACGGAGGCACAAACTTTACCCTTGAAAGAAATCAGAATCAGGTTTATTTCGCCAAGTATATACATACAAGGAATTCCACTCTAGTTTTTATGCAGCTTTCTCAATGTACTTACACAGAATAGAAATAACAGAACAGAGAATACAATAATATAAATAAAATAAAAATCAAATGTCTATATACAAGTCAAGTGTTTGAAAATTGTAAACAATACAAATAGTACAAAGATATAAATACTGGATGGATATACAGTACATGGAGTTGATGATTGTGTACAGCATGTACATGTGTAGTACTTTAAGGTACATTCCACAATTTTGAGAAATACAGGTGTCCATAGAGTCGTATAAGAAGATCAATACATGGACTGTTGGCTTAATATGCCTTTTTGTTTTTTAATGTCTTTGTGTTTCTAACTCGTAATCATTCAAGGTGTCAAATTATCGTGACATGAGTCTTAATTCAGTGCAGAACTCACCTACAGGGCTCCATTGTCTTTTAATAAAGCATGTCCTTGATAAAGACTTGATAACCCAATAGTGTGCTGCAGTTTTGTCGACACGCCGCACCGTGGGATTTGTGGCGTTCACCTGGCTTTAAATACTACAACCCCCAATCCTACCACTGAATAGATTATTGAAAAGCTGAAATGATTTGCTGATTAACCGATTAGTCAATCGACAGCATAATATTCTTAGGTTCCAGCCTCTCAAATGGGAGAATTTGCTTCTTCTCTTAATCATATATCATAATAAACTGAATACCTTTTGGGTTTTGGACAGCTTTATTTTGGGCTCTGGGAAGTTGTGATTGGCATTTTTTCACTATTTTGATATCCCATGTTGCAGCTTTACATTTTTATGCCTATATGTTCCTACCAAGCGGCTAATTTCTCCATTTTTGACTGCTGGGACACAGAAAGGATATTGATCTTCTTATCTAACTCTGCCTGTTTCCTAAATGTCACAACCTGTCAGTGGCACGAAGCAATCATACGATTTAGTTTCTTAAATTAACACATTTTCATTTCTCTCTCCGTCCACAGGAACTGGTCTGAAGATCCCTCCTGCTGCTCAGCAGGCTCTACAGATGACCGGGTCCATACCCTTCGGAAACATTTCTGCTGCGCCATCAGGTGAGGGTCTAGATGATGGAAAACATTACACAAACAAACGTTTATTTATTAGAAAATTCTGTGACAAATGATTATTCTCTTTGTTTCAGGTCCAAGTTCAGCTCAAAGCCAAGCCTTGAATCTCCCATCACAGCCGCTGGCCACACACTGCCTTCAGCTGTCCAACTTGTTCAACCCACAATCGTAAGGATATTATCATTTGGATAGGGTCATTTTCTTTTTCAAGTTTGTCTTAAAACAACATTCACATTTCCATATGGACACTGAAAGAGTTTTTGGTTCTCTGTAATTGTTCCTCCTGTCCATAACTGGCTGTGAAGAAATCTTTTCATAAAGCGACTTCAGTGTAAGCGATGGGGAACAAATTCCAACTGTAGATTGTTTTGAGTCAAAATGCATCACAAAGTTTAACCAAAGTGAATCTGAGGCTTTAAGCAGTCTGAGTAAAGCTAAATTCACACTACACAACTTTCAAAGTCGTCAGATCGCTGTGCTGTTCACACTACACAACTTGCTGTCTTGTAATCGGGAGTCTCGAAGTCGTTGTGGTTTTCACACTACATGACTGGCCGGCGTCAGGGGGGCACACACTACAAGATCTTTCACCGGGAGGAATCCCTGATGAGGTCTCCAAACTACGTTTTGTTAGGAAAACACGCAAGAAATGCACGGTGAATGACGCGATACCATAAGCGAGACATATTGCTGATGTTCACACATTTATTTACAAAATAGCCTGTTTTCACACTCTTTTTTTTTTGGTATTTATTCCTCTAGGTGCAAAAACAACTTTGCTCCGTGTTGTAAATGCAACACATACAGTCAGTTCCTATAGTTACAGGCGACTCCTCCTCAGCCAGGTTTCCCCTCAACCCGCTCTCATTGGCTGTAGCCCCTGACAGCTCCAGATATTTAGCATGCTAGATATCTGGAATGTGTCTGCGAGGCGTCTGTGAGCCTCTCGGTTCGCGTCTTTGAAGAGTTCACACGTGACGCTCGAGCAGCGAGCCAATGGCAATTTGCCTCTGATCTGGGGCTTTTGTCCGGGAGCTCCAAAAACTGACAGGGAGCGGAAAATCAGAGCTAAAGTCTTGTAGTGTGAACTAGGTGTCAGACAAACCAAGTGGGTATTTTCCAAAGTTACATTCATTACTGACCTTCTGCTGCAGCTCAAAAAGAGAACAGAGTGGAAGCACAGAGGGAATTTTCTCATTAAAAACACTTTAACTTAAGATACCCACATTATTTGTCTGACACATACTGCCGAGTCCTCATATTGGCTTCGGCCCAACTTTAACACAAAACGAGGATTGTAGATTTTGTCCCCATCTCTTGCATTTAAATCGCTGTAAGGGATTGTTGGCCAGTATGAACAGGAGGAACAACTACAGCAACCATTAACTGAACTTTCCATGTACATATGGATCAGTCAGTATTTTAGGGAGAAAAAAATTAACCTTTTAAAATTGTCATTTCAGGAATACCAACAATAAGAAATTTTGAAGCCATTGTATTTTTAACATTCCCAAACTTTGTTTTTTCAGGGAAAACGATCCCACCTGGGCCATCGAGATCCAAGATGATGTTATTGAAGAGTGCAACAAACACGGAGGAATTGTTCACATTTATGTTGATAAGAACTCTGCTCAAGTAAGTCGACACTTCAGGGTCTGTTCACCCAAATAAAACAAATTCCACTCATCCCAAGTGGACCGAATGGGAAATAGGATCCATGTTCCTGTTGATTCACAGACTTCACTGTGGACAACATGGTAGAAAAATAGTTTAATGGGAAAACTGGATCCTAAGAGACATTTTTTGTAATCTTTTCTGTCTTTTTCACGTAGGGTAATGTGTACGTGAAGTGTCCCTCAATACCAGCAGCGATGGCAACTGTAAATGCGCTTCATGGACGCTGGTTTGCAGGTATGTGATGATTCAATTTGGTTTTGAATCCTTAGAATATAACTGTAAAAAAACAAATGTGGAGAAATTTTTCCGGGTTTTAACAGTTTCTTGTTCTTTCTCTTCCAGGTAAAATGATAACCGCTGCTTACGTCCCCTTACCAACCTACCACAACCTTTTCCCTGATTCAGTGACAGCGAAGCAGCTTCTAATGCCGGCGCGTCGATAGTCTGAGCCCTGCTTATGAAAGTCAGTGTAAATACATTTGTTTGCAGTCATGGAAGCGTCATTGAAACTGACGCATTGAAATTAGTTGGCTGTGTGTAATAAAAGTTGCCTCAAGTTCACGTGTTCACCATTGAATATTAGGCAGGGTTTTCTTTTTCTTTTTTTTTCTTTTTTTTTGAGTTGCTTTTCAAATTTTTCGTGGGTTTGTGTTGTAAACTACCACTGAGAAGTAATCCGCAGTTATCTATTGGTCTGTATGTTTTTAAATATTCCTGTCTTATCTGCTTGTTTAAATCAACAGTTTTAGACTTAAAATAAATCACAAAGAGTTACAAAACTGTGTTGGGTTAATAGGCCTTAAATGCCAAAAGTATATCAATGTCAACAATAATCCTTTGTAACTTTTTACAGCCATAATTTCATTTTTTGTATGAAGGCTCCCAATAAACTTTGGCAAATTTGACAATTCATTTTACGTTTTTGACACTTTTATTTGGGAGTTTGTCGTCCCAGTGCTTTACAGAACACAGGGAAAACAAAAGGAAACATTTCTAGGACATACTTTACTCTTATGAAACTTGTATTTTTTTATGGCATTTCTCTGGCATACTACACTGTCTTTCATGACATAACATTTTTATGGCGTACTATACAATGATTTTTTTATGACTATGGCATACTATACTATAGGGCTGCCCCCTCTTAGTCAATTAGTCGACTAAGATTTCTAAGAAACTTAGAAATAAGAAACTAAGAAGCTTTTTTGTGATTGTTTGTAGGGAAATTAAGATTTACAGATCTATTGATTAAATCAACTAATCAATTAGTTGATTTGATCGTATGATTGTTAGTCGACTAAGAATTTCTTTGGTCAAGGACGGCCCTAATATACTATGACTTTTATGACATACTGTGATATTTCAATGCTATTACTATGAACTTTTTACGGCATACTATGATGTTGTTTGACATTTTTCTGGCATACTATATTTTTTAGGACTTTTTTTTAATAACTGACATGTTATACTATATTTTTATTGAATGTATAATGACTTTTTTATGGCTCGTTTATGACATACTATACTGTATTTTTTCTTACTATTATGGTAAACTATATTATGACATTTAAAAAAAAAATTTGACAGACATGACCTTTTTTGAGAGAAGTTAGACCTGAAAACAGATTGTGCCAAATAAGGATCGAACTCACCACCTCCATTATACTAACCAGATATCTACCAGACTGAGCTATTTCACAAATCATACTATGGTATGTATAAAATAGAGTACGAAAAAGTCAAAGTATAATATGTGGAAAAAAGTCAGAGTATAGTATGTAGAAAACTTTTGATAAAAAAGTCATAGTATGTCGAAAAAATTTTGGATATACTATACCATGATATTTTTTGGACATCGTTTACTATGACTTTTTTTCGACATATTATACTATGACCTTTTTTTCATAAACGTTTTCGACAAGATCATTAAATTTTTCGACATACTTTACTGTGACTTTCATTAAACTTTTTGATATGCTATACTATGACTTTTTCATAAAA
>CAKAKR010064907.1:0-69126 GCA_916700685.1 Adelosebastes latens | reverse complement strand
TCATAAAATTTGCGACATACTATACCAGACTGTTTTCATAAAATCTTTTGACATACTATACTATGATTTTTTCATAAAACTTTGATATGCTATACTATGACTTTAAATATACATTTTTTTTACATACTATACTATGACTTTTCATAAAATCTTTCCACATACAATACTATGACTTTTTTATGATAAAACTTTACGACATACTATACTATGCCTTTTTTTGACATGCTATACTATGACTTTTCTATATACTATACCATGACATTTTTTCGACAAACTATATGACTTTTGTTGACATACTATACAAACATATAAAAAAATCATAGTATAGTATGTCGAAAAAATGTAAAAAGTCATAGTATAGAATGTCAAAAACTTTTATGATAAAAGAGTCATAGTATAGTTTGTCGAAAAATGTCATGATAAAAAAGTCATAGTATAGTATGTCGAAAATTTTTATGAAAAAAGTCATGGTATAGTATGTTGAAAAAAGTCAGTATAGGATGTTGAAAAAATAAGTCATAGTATAGAATTTCGGAAAAGTCATTGTATAGTATGTCGAAAAATGTTATGATAAAAAGTCATAGTATGTTGAAAGATTTTATGATAAAAAGGCATAAAGTATGTCGACATTTTTTGTGACAAAAAGTCATATTATAGCATGTCGAAAATTTGTTACGAAAAAAATCATGGTATAGTATGTCAAAAAAAAGTCAGTGTACGATGTTGAAAAATTAAGTCATAGTATAGTATGTCAAAAAAAAAAAAAAAAGTCATTGTATAGTATGTCATAAAATGTAATGATAAAAAAGTCATAGTATAGCATGTCGAACAATTTTAGGAAAAAAAAGTAATGGTATATAATGTTGAAATCTTTTTAAAAAGTCATAGTATATTATGTCAAAAAAAGTCAGTGTAGGATGTTGAAAAAATAAGTCATAGTATGTTGAAAATTTTTATCATAAGTCATAGTAAAGCATGTTGAAAAATGTTATGATAAAACGTCATATTATTGTTTGTCGAAAAATGTATCATAAAAAAGTCAAAGTATAGTATGTCAAAAAATGTTATGGAAAAAAAGTCATAGTATAATTTGTCAAAAAATTTTATGAAAAAAAGTCAAAGTATAGCATATCGTAAAATTTTATCATAAAAAGTCATAGTATGTCGTAAATGTTTATGACAAAAAGTCATAGTATAGCATGTCAAAAAGGTTTATGAAAAAAAGTCATAGTATAGTATGTCGAAAAAAGTGATAAAGTCATAGTATATCGAAAAAGTCTTAGTTAATATGTCGAAAAAGTGATAAAAAAGCTATAGTATAGTATGTCGAAAATATTCAAAGTATAGTATGTCGAAAACATGATAAAAAAGTTAAAATATAGTAAGCCAAAAAAAGTCATAAAAGTGATAAAAAAAAGTCATAGTACACTGTCAAAAAAATGTGACATGAATAAAAGTCATAGATTATTATGTTTGGTATGTATGGGGTTCGGCACACCAAGATGAGCCACTTATTTGGACAAGCGACACAAAGGTGCGATTTATGATTTACCTCAAGTGTTTTTACACTGTTTTTTTTGTTACAAAAGACTTCAAGGATGAAGACCAACAGGTTTGTTTTGCAAATTTACATCTGGTTAACCACCCCACCTCCATTAAAAAGCAGCGCACAGCCGCTTCCCTGAGCTTTTCTATGGAACCATCTGATCAACTGCGTGGTAACGGGGACAAGTACAAGATGATCTACTGCTGCATTTCCCTTTTGTGTTAAACAAATGACACAAGACAGTTTTAATGCAGGTACTGTGAACTTTATCTTCTAACAAAAGGTATTGCAACAACAAAATAATTTTTAACTTTACAAATCGCTTTTTTATCAATTTACATTTTCCTTTTTTTTTCTCTTTTTTCAAAATTTTACTCTTTTTTTAATTTTTTCCCCTCCTCCAGAAAGTCGTTGACATCTAGAAAAAATGACATGGTTAAAGTCTTTTGTGGCAACATTTAATGTCTGCAACTCGGCACACTTTCTATGAAACACAGCTGTGCCGGATTCTTTCTGAACTATGGAATTGTGATCGTTACAAGGGATAGAATTTACCACAACCAAAGTCCTTACTTTCTGATGTTATTGTCAAATTCAAAAGGAACAAACTCTTTCATTTAACCAAATAAGCAAATACTGCAACTTGATGCAGATATTTGCAAAACGTTTTGGCAGTGGGGAGGGCTAAGCACAGGTGATGTTTCCACAACAGGACATTACTTGATTTATTCACTTCAGTTATGTTCTGAGCGACTTGACATTTTACGGTCAAATCTTAACCAACGTCTGTTTTAATTAAGTCAAAATGAGCAATACTGCTAATGATAAAACATACTTCAAACTTAAATTTGTAGTAACTGTAAACCTTGAATACTGCATGTGTTATAAACAGTCAGTTGCTGTAAGGATCCATTCACTGTTGAAATGTCTCTTAACAGATAAAGAGCAGTTGTTGCTGACCTGAAAGGGCTCTTCACTTCTTAGGAGAGCATTCCCTCGCCTGGTGAGCCTGCAGGACAGCAATCGCCTCATCCACCTGACCGAAGCAAAGGAAAAAGACAATGGAATAATTCAGCAACACCAGTCTCATCATCGATACCGCTCTCATGTCTGTGCGGTAAATATGAAACTACAGCCAGGAGGGGGTTATCTTAAGCTGGGCTCAGACTGCAAGAGTTTTAAAATCCTAACCGATTTTGAAATCGAGTTGCATCACACACGGTTATGAAGAATCTTCACAGATGTTCTTCTCTCTAATCTCAAATATGCACACACTACAAGATTTGAAAGTAATGGCGCATCACACAGTACAGGATATTATTAAGATTATCGTGCCAGAAGGAGCAACGCACCACTTTGTGATTTCACGTGATCTCATGGGGAAGCAGATGTAAATGGAGACAGACGTGGTGCAACAACTGGCTGTAGCAATGATTTACAGTGAACAACACTAAAAATAATAAAAATATGTTGGAAAAAAAAAAAAGATCACTTCCTGAACAGACACTAACAAAGCTCTCCTATTTCAATAAACACATACATAAATTCTTCACAATAAAAGTTCTGTTATTTTGCTATTTAATAACTTTTATTATGAAGCAACAAAATCAGGAAATGTTGGGTTTTCATCAGTGGTAACTGCTGAAAGCTAACATGAAACCGTAGAATTAAGCAGATATCTGAAAGTACAAACAGGGACGCTAAAGAGAAACTAACGGGCAATGGTAGGTAAACACTGGTCTCTGACCTGACCCGTCCTAACGAGCACGAGTCCATATTCTGTGCCGATTTAAGGATTTTGGTCTCTAGAGATCTAAAAAAAAAAAAAAAAAAAAAGCAACAATCATACCTTGGAGTGCAGGGACTCGGGCGTCTCCAGCATGTGCAGCAGCTCCGAGTTGTCGATCTCCAGCAGCATGCCAGTGATTTTTCCAGCCAAGTTTGGGTGAAGGGAATGGATCACTGGGTACAATCGCTCCCCTATGTATCACAGCAAGGAGAGAGCATTAACAACCAAATACACAAGTTTCTTCAATCTAAATAAAAGAAGAAGAAAAAAAGCCAGATTTGACGGTGGCACACCGAGAAGCTGTTTCTGATCCATGGGTGGAGCTGCAGCCAACATCGAAGTGGTGAGCAGCTCGTGGCCTTGAATGTGCACTGGTGGCTCCATCACAGGTGCAGGAATAACCTGAAGACATCGAGTACAACAGAAAAACTGGATGTAAACATAACTTTGCTTACAAGAGGGTGCACAGGGTACAGGGCACCAGAAACAACTGAGACACCCAACAGTGATGATCACGGTAGTTTCTGGTCCTGGGTGTGCAATGGGATTAGAGAGCAATAGTACAGTGCAGACTACAGTACCTGTATTCTTGTCATGGGTGCAGGTACAGTAATGACCTGCTGGACGTTTCTCACTGCAGATGAGTACTTGTACTGGCTGCTTCTGGTCATACCAGGCATGTCAGTACGCCCTCCTACAGTCTGGGTGCCAATGTTATCTAAATAAAGACATTTCACGTGTCAGAATTTACCATCCACGTAACTGGCACATTTTAGACGGATGGAGCTTATTGTGTAGTCATACTTCTGATACTTACTTGTCTTTTGTGTGGAGCTTATGATGCGCGGCGCCTGGGTGGAGGCCTGTCTGACTGTAGCGATGGGGGTCGGTCCACGTCGGGGCACAGCGGTACCAACAAACTGGGTTGAGTAGGGGCCTAAAAACAGGAGAGACGACATTTATGCACATAGCATATATCCATATATTCATGTGAACATAAAACAAATGACCCACTCACCCTGCAGTCTCGGTGGTTGTCCTGTCCAACGAGGAACTGGTCTCATGTTGCTGACAGCATTGTGGTTGTAGAAGGAGCGACTGGGAGGCTGCAAGATAAATATTAGTTAATGGAGTCATATCGCAGGTCAACCTCTAAAACCTGTTTAATTAAAGACTTTGTAATTATCGGCCAATGATAACAAGGTAACTGAATAGATAATTAGACTTGTTACACAGCACAACACATTCAAGCAGGATCGTAAATAAACTGTGAAATACGTCTATAGCTCCATTTAGAGTTGATTTAGTTTGATAAGGTGGGGTGATTTTAACATTACCTGCCCTGGTCAGCGATTTTAATTCCATCAGTAATGCACCTGCAAGTAATTTTTCACCCCGACTCCATAATAATTACAGCCGCCATTACCTACTTTTTTTGGCAAACTCGCTAGTTCGCCGGTAATTTAAATCCGTCCAGTGCAACACATTTTTAATTTTTATTTTTTACACAGGAAGAGCTGCTTGTCCTTCTACTGCATTGTATCAATCCAGTGTGAAATCTTTTTTGCTAATCATGCTAACACTAACAAATACGCCTATTTGGGAACAAATATGACGACAAAAAAAATTAATTTAAGCCATCAGGAGAGCGAGACCCGGTAAAAGCTCTTGTAATTTCAGCTACAGGTAGGTACTGATATTTACTATTGGCTAGACCTGCTGAATGTCGACGTCTATTGCAGACCACATCCTGTAATTTTCTGAGGGTTAAAATGCCATCAAGAACGAAGAGTTAAATGACCAAGGAGCACAGTGAATATTTTATTCCCCACCCCCTTCTGTATTGTTAATCTGATTCATATTGGGTTTATGGCTAGGTGGGGGGAAATACATCAAAATAAATAAATAAAAATCAGGGAGGTCATCCATTAAATCAACTAGTTGGTTTTTGAGAGTAACATTTGCTGCCAATTTCCGATGTAAGTGAAAGCATCACTACTAGAGATTTATTTTGCTGTACGAATCAAAAAATTGGGATGCCATTGACAACATTTTTTTTCTTTATGTAGCAATGTACTCAATTATTGAAAAGCAATCAAAAACCTCTGGTGATTTGCAACATGATGAATATCAAATTCCCTCTCTGTTGTCACTGTTCAAACGTCCATACCTGTGGTACAGTCATGTAGTATCCGGCCTGCTGATACGAGTCAATGATTGGACTCGTCATGGTCCTCAAAGTAGCGAGTCTCTGCATGTATTTATTGGTCAGGATCGCTTTACGCTCCTCCCTCCGCTGAGCCAGAGCCACATACAGAGGCTTGGTTGCAACAATTCTCCCGTTCATTTCAGTCACTGCTTTGGTTGCTTCCTCAGGTGAAGAGAAACAGACGAAGCCGAAGCCCTTGCTTTGGGAGCCGTCTGTCATGACCTGCAGCAAACAGAGAAATGTTTAAGATACTTGACATCAGGGCTGTAGACTTGAGACGCAAAAATGAGGACTTCTGCTGTGAGACTCGACTTACTTGAGACTTTAATGCCTGAAGACGCAACTCTTGACTTGAGACTTGATGGAAAAAAAAGCTGAGGAGACTTCACTATGTGATGCAAAAATATTGAAAACTGACTAATTGTGCCTTTTGGAGCTCTGCCAAACTGTCGGGAATAATTAAGAACAGAACCAGGATGGCGCAACATCTCCATAACCTAATGCACATTTTAACAGTTGCTGCTGCTGGCATCAGAAACAATTAAATTCAGATGAGAGAAATAAGCCTCTCATTATAAAAATAGAAATGTATACACAAGTAGCTCAATAGTTTCCCCTGCTCTCCAGCATGTCGCCTAATTTCAAACTTGCAGAAGTGAACATAATCCTGGTGCACAAATCACAGATGTACTAGTTCCTGCTTTTAGAACTCCTGTTCGTTTTTGTCAAATACTTGTTAATATGTTTTTATTTGTCTATTGTATTCATTTTTAGAAAAAAAAAAATTGTTATGCCATTCGCCCCGTTTATAACAAGACGTCATACATACTGAGCATACACATGGATGTGGAAGTGGACTGTGTTGTGGGACTGGTTTGAGAAGTAGAGAAGAGAATGTTATCCTCCACTGTGAAAATGTTTTACTGCTCAACTACATTGTAACTACAATTCAAGTTCAAGTTGACCAGAGCGGCTGTTTCCTTCTGTGAAAAAAGACACAATCCGCACAGTGTCTGCTAGAGGTGTGAATCTTCACTGGCCTTACGATTCGATTACAATTCACCGGTGAACGACTCGAATACACAATTCTCAGTGCATCGCATCCTAAATTTCCTATATTACTGCACAAGGCTACTTTTTCATCAATTAATACAAGGGTTAGATAATTCTGAACTCCCTTTTTAATTAGAAAGTGCTTCAAAAATCTGTCTACAGTCTATAATATAAAAAGCTGCATCTTTTCAATATCAGCTTCTGTGTGACCAACCTCAGTGGATAAATATTACCAAAACAAAATATAAAGCCTTCTGCAGTGCATCACAAGTGTGCTGTAATCTACAAAAATACTATTTTCACGTAGCAGCTCTAAGACAGGGCACTTCCTGAATACCTATGGCATTTTACAGTGTATGAATTAGCCGAGCAGCTGGAGGACTTTTCCTTACTCATAGCTCTTCGACCCTTTCTTGGTAAGAGTGCATCTCCCGACAGAACAACACCACGGTTTAATTTGAGCCTGCATGCATGTTTTGTCAGCCTAACATTGTTGAAACAGAGCAGCTACATTGGTAGAGAAA
Organism: Adelosebastes latens; assembly: GCA_916700685.1. Lineage (NCBI taxonomy): Eukaryota > Metazoa > Chordata > Actinopteri > Perciformes > Sebastidae > Adelosebastes > Adelosebastes latens. The sequence continues at coordinate 62,005 of CAKAKR010064907.1, read as the reverse complement.
GCATTAAGTTAGTGGACTGCCAGATCGTATTATAGATTTAAGTTTTATTCCTACCTCTGATAAATCAACAAAATATTACAATGCGTGTGTCCTCGCAAATTTCAGTAAAGAAGGCCCAAGTCTTGTCTCATTACCTTGGCACTGGTGATGGTGCCGTAAGGGGCAAACTCCTTCCGGAGTCTCTCGTCATCTATGCCGTCGTCTAAGTTCTTCACATACAGATTCACCCCCTGGAATCAAAAAGAGTAAGAAATGCTAAGTTTCATGCTTCCCAACCATTTTGTCTGTCCTTTGTTACAAATATATACAGATATACATTGAACTTTCCATTCCATTTTGCATAGTCCTCATATGAGTTTGTAAAGTGGCTCATCACCCTTCTGCATAAATGTCTACATTGCAGTGATGTTAGTAACCATCATCCGATGTCCAAGTTGCCTGCATGTCGAAAGTCCTGGAATCGCTAGTCAATCAGCTGAAACCAGTACAGTACACATCAATCTGATTTGGGAAACATATAGTACAAACCTTCTTAGTTTTAAATATTAAAAAAGTTGACATTTTGGAAATACACTTCTTCACTTTCTTACCAAGATTATTAGATTAGAAGATCAATATCACTCTGAGAGAGGTATCAATCTTCTCATCTACAGACCATTATACACAGGGGGCGTGATGAATAAACGACATGAAAATGCGAAATACTTGCCTGAGAATATTTTGAATCAAGACTATTCATATCGGCAGCGATGCAAGTTTGCGAAAGTTGCAGCACTTTTTCAATAAAAGGTTCGAATAGATTTGTGCAGGCAGAGGACCAACTACCGGAATCCTATTGACCCAGAGCAGCTTCTGGCAGTGACTGAGCTAAATTTTTTTTTTTTTTTAAATTCATTAATTAATTAATTAATTTTAAATTTTAGTTTCCTTTTAGCAAAATGCTCAGTGAATTTGCCTCTGGTTAACTTTTTTACGCAGTGTATACTGTATGTCTAGGGCTTTTATTGTGAAAGGTAAGGATGGAACGAGTGGATCTGGCATGTGGTGCCTTTGTCAAGGTTGAAAGGAGTAATTAACCTGTGTTGTTGTACACTATAGTGAACATATTGAATATGTCCGTTCCCCATAACGTGATTGGTTGATGCCTTAATTTGCAGTGCGAAAGCTCAGAAAAAACGACCTCGGCTCTTGTGAAAGTACTCATGACAAAAACAACAGTTCGAAAAATTATATTGATGAGCAAATCAAGAGGTCGTTTTCAGACAAATATCAGCGTGTGAGCTAGAGACAGCTGACTATGACCAATTACCAAGTTGCCAAAATGAAATGGACAACAAAGACAACACAGGGACAAAAGTTAGGAATAGAAAAAACCCTAATCACTAAAACTGTAGGCTATTCAAAAACTATTAAAGGTTTTTTTTGGGTGTAGTTACTCTTAAATGCCATCTATAGACATGCCTTCTTTCTCAGGCCTTTACAGTGTGTCTACCAGCTCCTGGGTTCATTATTGGAAATATTGACAATACTTTATAGAATAAGGTCCGCAAGTATTTTTTCACAAAGACTGACACAAAATAACCCCAATTATTTATGTGGAAAAATGACAGCTCATGTTATCTTTGTTGTTATCAAATTTAAAATGATCTGCAAAGATGTCTATCCCCGTTAGTAACTTCTTTAAATGAACCTGCAGTGTGTTTAAGTTTTTACATTATTTTCATAGTTTTTGTTCATGTGTTTAAGTAAAGCATTGCTGTGAAAGAGCACGGGTGCTCAGCTGAACTACCTTGTATAAATTAACGTCTATAAAAAACATCCATTGTGAACACTACTGGACCTGCCTTTTTATTATATCTTTACAATTGATCTATAAACATCCATTATCGGTAACCGCTTATCCTATTCAGGTTGCGGGGGGGATGGAGACGATCCCAGCTGACATTGGGCGAAGGCGGGGTACACCCTGGACAGGTCGCCAGCCTATTTTTTATAAACATTAACTCTAAATAGGTAAGAGCAAAACCATTAACAATGTCTTCAAATGTCAATGCCCATATGCATACAATGCAGCAGCACCTGATAGCGCTGGATGCGGTCCTGTTTGATCTGATCAAACTTGCGCTTGAGCTCTCCCTGGCGCTCCAGACGCTTCTGAGCCCGACCAACGTAGAGGATCTTCCCATTGAGCTCCTTTCCATTCATTTCCATAACTGCCTAGGAAAACAAGAGGAGCATCAACATGTTTAACAGATTCTAATATTGTGTTCACACCAAACGCGAAGCAAGTTTTTGCCTCGCGTTACTCACGCAAGTTTGGCCGGCGGATCATTTGTGTCAGTTCGTGCATTCGCGCTAGACGTGCCAGAGAGGAGGAGGGTCTTACCTCCATGTAGATGCCGACAGCGTTTCATCAACCGTGGCCAAAATAACCACTATTGCTGCTTTGTACGTGTTGTGGAAGTCCCACATATATAAGAATACCAAACGCCGTTGTGTCTGGGTACATCATCCAACATCATCCCCAGTGCTCTGCGAATTTCTCGAGCTGTAATCACATCTGGCAAGCCACATGTCTGCTGGTTTACTACAGTGGTATGAACCCAAAATTAACAGATTTTGTTGTGATTAATTTGCAATAAACAAACCAAATGGATGCCGAAATAACTACATAATGATGCAGATTTGTAAAAAAGTCTGAATTCATGCTTCGTCAGGTCTGTATGCAAGACGACAAGCAAACAACTTTTAAAATGCTTGTATTCTGAATGGAGGTTGGATCGATCAGTACTAGGCTATGCTAACATTGTAACTGCTCCGTCAACGCTCAAAATAATAATCTAGGCATGAATACGGCAGTGACGTTATTGTATCTGGGCTGCAGGTTTGTGACTCTCTGTCCCACTGTAGACAAAACTCACTTAATGCAACTTTAAATCTTGAAACCAACACTCAAGATTCTCTTAATTGTGTGTGAATACAGTTACTGGCACATTGTTCTTTGCCAATGTAGTGAAATAAAACCAACTTGGCTGTAAAATATGGTCTTGAGTACGGTTCATGTGTACTCAGGTACGGTTTGCATCAGGTGTGAAAGCCAACTGTACCAAATCACAGAAGTGGACTGCTATAACGCGAGTAACATTAGCAGACAGCGAGTAGTTGTGAATGGGCAGGCTTTTTTCAACACCGCTGGAAATCTCCTCCGAAATCTGTATATGCTCGCAGCATGCGCCAATCTCATCCTCTGGCCTGTACGGCCATGGCTGATAAAGCAGGAAGGCAGGCGAGAGGTTCCTTAAAATATAACCAATAGTAGGCATTGGGGTTGGGCAATGTTTGTTATTTTATTTAGCTAATTTAATGGTCTACGAAGAACGAGAGCCGCTCAGCGGGCAGAGAAAGAGACAGCGGGGGAAACAAAGTGTAGAGCGGCATATTTTCTCGAGGAATTAAGGGTTTATTTCGACCAAACCAGAGTTGGTGATTGTTGGAAAGACTAATCAAGACGGTTTTGGTGAGTTTTATTTTGTTTGTCGAGTTTGAATGAAGTGTGTTTTACGATGCTCTGCCGCTAGAACCGTTGATCTCAACATAAACAAATGCACGTAGGTGATGATGCAAGTGTACTCGGGTACGGAACATTACTAATGTGAAAGCTGAGCGGCGGGTGCTTGGAGAAGGGGGGCAATCGTACTCGGGCACGGTACAAATCAATCGTACCTAATACGAAAACGTCCTTAATGTCAGTATAATGAGCTGCTACTGTTGGCAGGTATCCAATCTGGGAAAATAAAAACTTGGCACACACTACCTTCTGAGCATCCTCGTGGTTGGCGTAGTTTACAAAGCCAAATCCTCGTGAACGGCCCCTCTCATCCTTCATCACCCGAATACTGAGAGTCCTCCCTGAGAGTTTGAGCGCAAAACAGTCTGTAACTATCTGATATGCAAAGTGATAGTTATACAAATTTATTACCAACTGTGGCAAACAACTCATCACAGAAAGTCTTCTAACTGAGTAGGAGAGCAACACACAATGAATTTAAAAAAATGTGCTCTCTTACCAAATGCAGAGAAGATTTCCTTGAGTTTCTCATCAGTGTAGTCTTCACCAAAGTTTTTGATGTAGACGTTGGTGAACTTCATAGCTTTGGTGCCAAATTCCACCTCTCTTTCCTTGCGGGACTTAAAGTGGCCGACAAAACTGCGGACAGAATCAAACCCATCACCGAAGGGACAATAACGAAGGGATATCAAAGCAAGAATAAGTTTGTCTTTGGCTTCAGCACACAGCATCAAAAACGCCACAGGCCGTATACGAGGAAAAACATCAAGAACACATCAACAAACAACTTTAAGACATAACGGTGACAAAACATGTATTTAACACAAATAATTATTTCAGTAAATATTGTTTACAGCAGATCACATTTAAGAACAAATATGAATCTTCCTCCTTCCATCGTGAATGAAAAACCTACGCTGTATAGACACAATAGCTTTCTGATGATCTTGCTCTGCCTGTTTAGCCCTAAAATCACAATACACACAAAGACAACAAACCTACACACAGTTCCTACTTATTCACTGACCTAAGCAGGGACAACTGACATGTTCCCCACAGCAAGTGGGCCTTTGGATTGACAATGCCAGATTCCAACTGTTTACCTGTCTTTCGACTGAGCAAAAAAACATGGAAAAGTCATCCAGCATTAAATCACAGTTTATATAGTTAACATGCATATATATTCTGCACTACTCTTTGCCTCAACTTCCTTTATAGAATGCATTTTTGCCAACTTTTTAGATTGTATTTAGTTTACTCACACTTTCCTATCATTCAGCAGCATCCCATTCATGGTTGCAATGGCCCGGTTTGCGGCCTCGTGAGTCTCAAAGTGAACAAATCCATAGCCTTTGGACCCTTTCTCATCACAAACAACCTACAAAGACAAAGGACTTAAATCATGCAGATTACAGAGCTTTTGCTGCAAAAAAGCACCTTGCATTTGAGTTTTAAATGTGTGCTCTTGTATTTGGCTGGGTGATCATTTAATTGTATCAATTATCCACTGATTTCATTCATCTATTGTGTCAGAATTATAAATAATAAATTTGTAGAATCTCCTGATTTTAAATTGTCTGATAATTTTAGTGTGTGTAATAAGGCAAAATATATTGGACATTTTATTACAGAACAAATGACAGATGGAGATATTTATAGGCAACGCCGCATGATGCACAAGCAAACATTCTCTAGCTTAAGTTTAGCTTCTAAACAGATGGAGGGAAGATGTCTCTGTTCAGAGCATATTGTACACCACTCTATACTGCACACTTGTGGTCAGACTTCAGAAAAGCAGCTTACAGAGACTTCAAGTAGCTTATAATGATGCTATGAGAATATTACTTGGTGTAGTGTAAGTGAAACGTTTGTGGCTGCAGGAGTCATTACTCCAATACTGGAAATCCTCTTGGGCTTATTAAACATGGGGTGTAGTACTACATGCTACCAGTCCCGGCTAGGGAGACATTGATATAGTTGACTCTTTGTAGGAAACCAATTTATAGTCTTTTTAAACCGTGAGTTTTTGTTGTGCCTTTGTATGGAATTTATCATATGTAATGTCTTGTCTTTTATCAGCTGAACAAATAAGAGCAGAGAGCTACGTCAACCATACAGTCAGTAATCAGAGGATGACCAGGCCACTTACCTTGCAGGACAAGATATTGCCAAAGGCTGAGAAGGTATCATACAGCGCCTTGTTGTCAATAGACTCGTCCATGTTCTTAATAAAGATGTTTCCCACACCAGACTTCCTGAGTCCTGGGTCACGCTGAGACCACATTATTCGGATAGGCCGACCCTTGATAACGTCGTAGTTCATTGTATCCAGGGCGCACTCCGCTAAAAAATAATATATTAATAAAACATTATCAAGTCCTCCTTTTAGTCATAGATAATAATTTGTCATAAAGCACCACCACTCATAAGGCAACTTCCACGTCAAGGACCCCTAACCTGACACATATTAGACTACGGGCCCCCATTTGACAAGACTTTGACCCGGGGTCCTTCATCTGATAGGATTTTTGCTTTTAGATGTAGATTACGGTAAGGCTGTGTCCAAAATCATTCACTACTCCCTACTCACTATCCAGAGAGTTCTATGTAGAGGACCATATAGAGCAGCTATTCTCAACCACTGGGCCTCAGAGCATCATCTAGTGGGCCAAGGAGGTACTTCCAAATGGTTAGATAGACCTCTTCAAAATCCGAGGCCGCTATTCTGTGTTTCAAAGGTTGTATCAGGCTCAGTTTCTCCGTTTTAAAGCTATAGTGGAGATACTGGTATCATATGAATCTAAAAAACCTAAGGAATCCATTGTTCCCAACCAAGTCATGCTAACTTGTCGGAAAGAGCGCTAAATAACGCTCCAAATTTATGCTACATTTTGGCAAGGTAAAACTGGCATGGCCATTTTCAAGGAGGTCCCTTGACCTCTGACCTCAAGATATCTGAATGAAAATGGGTTCTATGGGTACCCACGAGTCTCCCTTTTACTGACATAGCTAACGTTCTTGGATGCAGTGACAAAAAAATGGAACGGTTTCTTAAACGAAAAAGTGATGTTGAAGACAACCCTGCACCAGTAAAAGCTCCACAGCGTGAAGTGAGGAAATATGACCCTGATTACTTTGGATTCATGACGGCAGGCGGTGATTGGTGAGGGTAAGCTGAATATTTATGTGGGTCTTTACAGCTGACAGTGGCATAACACATATTTATAGCCCAGTTTGTCATTTACTTGGGAAGGTGGTCCTCGGAAATTTTGTATTAAATCAGAAATGGGCCTCAAGTTACAAAAGGTTGAGAACCCCTGATATGGAGGACTATATAGGTGGCTCATCTGCAAAATGAGAATATGAAAAAACACCTTCCGACACTACTCAGGTCATTTTCTCTGAGCTGTTAATTACGTCATTGCTGTCGCACAATTAAAATGTGCCAGATCTGTCTACCAGTAGACCATCCATAATAAATACTGACATGTATTTGTGTGTGTGATAAATACATATTGAAAGCAATTTTGTTGAGTTGCCTCTTAGCAAAATGCTCTGAGTGAATTAAGTTCCCCTTGGTAAGCAGTGATGCAGCACATATTTCTAGGGCTTTTATTGTGAAAGGTAAGACTTAACCGTTGTGAATGTGGGGGCAATAAGCGTATTTTCCCAAATTAAAAAATACACAGTACTTTATAGCCGTTTGTGTCATGATGCGCTGCTCTGCTCACATTAAATGCATAATTTTCGCATTAATTTGTCTCAATCGCACTGCTCTCTTTCCTCTCGTCCGTCTGCCATTTTTCCTTCAGCGCAATGCATGATGGTATATAGTGCTCGGTTAGTGACCATCGCTGTCCCCTTCTTTTCACAGTGCATTGTGGGATACTTTGAGTCCACTATATAGGGTATAATAATTCTCACTATACATTCGGACAACACTACAAAATGGCGATCTCACTATATAGTCCACTATATAGTGGGTAGTGAGTGATTTTGGACAAAGTGTGTGAAGCCCATGAGCAAAACAGTCATAAATTCTGTCATTGTGTTACTTATGGAAGGAATTATAGTGAAAATAAATTCCCCTATTTGCTGGGGACCCCGCTCAAGGACTCCTGGGGGCCCCCTGACCCCACTTTGAAAACCACTCCTCTAGTTGCTGTAGATCCATAGTGGGTGGCACCATGTTGCAAAGTGGCTAGTCCAGTGTATTATTATGAGAAACATTTAAGTGTGTTGATTTAATTTTCCAGTGATTAAAAATAAATATTGCATTTGTTGCATTTTTAAACTTTTGAATTGGCCAAAATGGGTACGTTACCATCAGCTGGTTGCTGGAAGTTAATGTAGGCATATCCCAGAGATCTGCGGGTGATGATGTCACGGCACACACGGATCGACATGATGGGTCCAGCAGGAGAAAATTTCTGGTAGAGCATGGCCTCCGTAACATCAGGATGTAGGTCGCCTACATACAGAGAAGCGAGGGGATACGCTGGTCCACTGCTGTTCATCTTGGGTGACAACTAGTTCAAGAAAGAAGAATGTTATGAGTGTTACATGGTGTAATTTTTAACAATAAAAAAGGAATATTTTGACAATCAAAGATTATATCCTCTGAGTAGCCAGTTTATCACAGTAGGTACAGCAAGCTACATCCCATGCAAACCTATATAAACAGCATTGCAACAATTTTCTACTTGTAGGTTATCATATTACACTCTCTAAGCTCATTTCTGAGGCCACAGTAATATTAGAAAGACATTTTAATATGCCCACTTTCTGATCTTAACCTGTGCCGGCTCACGGGGGCTGGCCCCTATCCATACATACACCTATTGGGTGAGAGGTGGGGTACTACCTGAACAGGTTAGTAATACTCAAGGTTTAAGGTCTTAGGTTGTGTCCATTTATATTTTATCTTTTTATTTTACCAGGAAGTCTTTTGAGATACATTATTTCTTTTAAAAGAGACACCTGGACAAAAGCGCAGCGCAAGATAGGCATCACATAGTCACATAAGAACACACAACATTCATTTACAACAAACTCTCCTAAAATATAATGCAACGCAATTTAATAGCACAAGCTACAGCTTCCAAAATGACCAAAAAGCTGAATCAACATTAATAGTTTCAACAAAAGCTTAAAATTACAACCGTCATGAAGGTTAGGGGTGTAAGAAAATATCGGATATTGGGATATTATGTTTTGTGATACTGTATTGATTCTCAAAAAAACACTATTGATTTTTAACTAATAGTTGACATGCAAAGATTAACTCAGTCAATACTTTATTTAATTTGCAAAGATACGTGACCTCTCAAAGTAGTGCTATGATGTTGGATGTTACAGGGACTGTTATAAATGCAAACGCAGATCCCACTGTTCTGATTGCACAAAATCATAAACATTTTTTCACTCAAGATTTTCAAGCATATGGCTTTACACCTCTGGAGGATTACAGAGAGAGGAGATGATAGTGACATCATCAATGTGTGCAAAAACATAAAATGTCACAGAATGATGCATGTTTTTGGGATACAGTGTAAATATAGTATACACAGCATTTTTAGCTTTATAAAATGTTGAACTATGTTGTATGTATGGAGCTGTAATGTATGCAAAAACATACAAATTTACAGTATCTATTCATCAACATGAACATTTTTTCCTCTGTCTATCTACAGTACCCATTTATAATATATTAGACTACATTGTGCCATCTAATATGATAATATAGGCTACATTTACAAAAGGATTAGACACTTCTGAAGACTGAAATGTATATTTCACTCACTCCACCATCCCAGCGAGGATTTGCTTCGTATAGTAGACCTATACTAGAGTTGTTCAGCTGGACATGTGGCAACTTTTGACAACACATTTAACATTAAAAATGAAACCTGATGATAATTTAAAATAATGAGTTAGTAAACTACACTGAAATATCATCTTAGTCCCTGTTTGGAAGTTTTGTGTGAATTAAAAATAAAACAAATATGATTGTGCTTTTTATGATATATTTTTTAAATCACCATGCAGACAGTAGAAACAACAAATCAATGAGGGTAAGATAGACCAACATTTAGAAACACCTCTGTATAATGCACACCTCTCTGTATAATGCCCACCTCTCTGTATAATGCACACCTCCCTGTATAATACACACCTCTCTGTATAATGCACACCTCTCTGTATAATGCACACCTCCCTGTATAATACACACCTCTCTGTATAATGCACACCTCTCTGTATAATGCACACCTCCCTGTATAATGCACACCTCCCTGTATAATACACACCTCTCTGTATAATGCACACCTCTCTGTATAATGCATAATGCACACCTCTCTGTATAATGCATAACGCTCACCTCTCTGTATAATGCAATACAGTTCAACACAGCACCAGTAACTAAACACATCCCCTTCAAAACAATCATAATGTTGACTCATCAACACCTCTAAAACTGTTTCAAAACATTATAACCTTCATGCAGGTTAGGATTTAACTAATGTAGGATTTATTAGACTATATTAATTTAAGCTAGCTAGGTGTACCCTAACAAATAATTATAAATTATGTATGTTAATTAAAAGGGTGTGGCTAAATGCTGGAGTGAAAAGGCCTCACACAAATTAACATTTACCAAAGTTTTATCACCTAATTATGGCCGAGCTTTACTAAACATATCAGGACTAGCTAGGACAACAGGAAAGTTCAAAAAATATCAATTGGCTTGTTACCAACTAGCTAAAGTTAAGCATGCTAAATGTAACTTTACACCCTTTTCTTCGAGCACTTTTACATCAAAACTAGCTGATATCTGCGGCAGGTGAAGTAACTAAATCTCAATTAAACAACCGTTTAAGATTTAAGGTTACTTACGGTTTTTAAATAGCTAAATAGTGATATATGAGTCTCTGTGTAGCAGCTTGTTAGTTCAACTCTCTCCACATGGGCGGGCGCTTATTTTCGTTTAATTATGACCGTGGAACACCTGCAGCCTCCTCCGCGTACCGTCGTGAGAGGGCAGAGTTTAACTGGCTCCGCGATGAAAACTAGTTCTCGCATATCTAAAAAATAAAATCCCTAAAACTCATATTTATTTCGCCCTCTAGTTGACCTGAAATCATAGCCCACCCACAATGTGTCACCACTGATTTTAAGCTATTTTTTTATTAAAATGATGAACAAAAATGAAGACGTAATTTGCCTGTTATCTTAAACGAAACTTTATTTCACTGAATGGTCTTTGACACTTTCCTATTTCTTACATGTATAGTGAAACTAGAATGGTTTTAAGATACATAAACACAAAGCTAGAATTACACCAACCATTTGTTTATCTCCATTTCGTCATTGCTTTTTTAGAGCTATTCTAAAATTTTCACAACCACGTGTGTGCACTGGGTAATAGACTGTTACAGAAGCAAATTTTTTAGCCATAAGACTTGTCAGTAAAAACAAAGCAAGTAGATACCTGATATACAGACAGGCTTCGTTCCACATTCACTAACTGCATTTTCATCAAGCATAATAATAAACTGACATGATTTTTTTTTTTTTTTCAACAGAAGATTATTTCAATTCATTGGAGCACTGTCAGAGTAAAACAGACTGTCAGCTATAATGTGGAATGGTGTCTTCAACTACAATATGTGGAATGTAGTGGTGATAAATGGTATTGTGACACTGAGCTTCTTTCCAAAGTGATGGATTGGGCTTCTCCAAATTGCACCTTCAAAATAGACCTGATTTTTTTTTTTTTTAGGCAAGCATTCACACCAGCCATCTTTAACAGCAGAGAGATGCACCTGGGTAGAAACTGACGTCAAGATTTAGCAATTTAAGTTTGTCTGGTCTTACTCGTTCCCTTTGAGATTTCTTAAAAACAACAAGCAGATGCTGCCACAGAGGCTGCGAGAGAAAGCCAGGCACAGATTTTTTTGGGGGGGAGAAAACAACCGCTTTAAAGAGGAATATTTTGCAAGCAGGGTTGATACAGTGTGGTAAGACATTTTTCAATTAACATCAATAAAAGGTTACTTTAGGTTTTACATACAGATGATAGTCAATCTTGCAAAATACATGGAACCACATTTACGCACATACAATTTTCATTGTACTGAGATCAAGCAGCACCTGAACAGTGAGTAATGTAACTACAATGACAATCCATACTTAGTTAAAAATTAAAAAAAAGGAGCACTGCCTTCCCAAAAGCCTAATAATGTGGAATGTCTTAACAAATCTAACATGACAATTTAAGGGATCCCTTAAAAACTTAAAAACTGTGAATTTGTGAACATGATCAAGGAGCATTACACCAAGATGTCAGTGTCACAATACAGCCTGCCTCCTTTCTGTATGAGCCCACAGCAGAATTGCGGTTGGTTGTTAATTAACAGGATTGTACATGTGTCTGGAAATTCAAACACAAAAACTGTTTTGGGGTTGTGAAGCAAATGGAACGCCTACCATCACAGTGTTTGGTGGAAATCAATTGCCAGTTTAATTACCATACAATAAAACCTGTAAATATCATGAGGAATCACAAATAAGAAAGTAACAAAAAAAAAGGGATTAAAAATGCACAACAAACTAGCTGGGACAAAGGGATTTGGAAGGACGATTAGAATTCACAACACCCCCCTCCCCCCCAGACCACACGCACACAATCTTTCACATCCTTTCACACTTTTTCTCTCGCTACATACAGACATACACACAACGCCGATAAAAACAACAGCAACATGGACTCACTAATCAATACAACATGTTTCCACAAAGTGACTGAATCTGCTAACTGAAAATTACCCTGTCACCTCACAGAGAACTGAGAGGGGTAAACTAGTTGGTCAGGAGCAATTCAGGCTGCTTGTCATACAGAAGTGGGAGGAGCTGATGGAGTGGAGGGGGATGTATATAAGCTGTCTGTGTTTAAGATAAGAGTGTAGGTGGATTAACAGTGCAATTCCATTAGTTTTCCCCGTCTCCGGCCTCTCCCTCATCTGCCTGGTTTTCTGATGTCCACAGCTGGGAACAGAGAAAGAAAAAAGTTATAATTTGTTTTGAGTAATACACCACGATCAATCAGAGGCAAAACAGCATGGGGCGTAAAACTCACAGTCAGGTTGTCCCTTAGTAGTTGCATGATCAGGGTGCTGTCTTTGTAAGAATCCTCGTTCAAAGTGTCAAGTTCAGCGATGGCGTCATCAAATGCCTGAAACACAAAGATTACACTTGTTATTTAAACTTAAATAATCCAGCAGCATCCTCTAAACATTGTGTGGCACTGACTATGCAAAACAGTCTTTGAGCTAGAAAAATAAATAGCTCAAAATCTCCTTACAATGTATGCAAGTAATCACATGTACCCAAGGTTTCTGGCTATTTGTGATTTTTATTGTCTTCAAAATTACAGTTATCCTATAAAAGTTTTATAACTATGACATAAGACTTCAGTTCATACCCCCTTAGCCAGGGCGCAGGCCTGGTCCGGGTTGTTGAGGATTTCATAGTAGAAGACTGAGAAGTTGAGGGCCAGGCCAAGCCGGATAGGGTGCGTTGGCTGCATCTCCCCCTTGCTGATGTCAAAAGCTTGCTGGTACGCCTGCTGGGAATTATCCACTGTATCTTTAGGCAGAAAAAAAGAACAGAAATTAACCTTCACTTTTTACATTTTCAAGCAGTATTAATTGATGTTTTGGCCACCTGGGGGCAGCGAAACAAAGAAACAAACAACAATGACATACTGTATTGTCACCTTATAATTGAAATGGCAAACGTGTTAGCAAACAGTTGCCTATTACATATTGAGCTGACAGGGAGCAACACCAGCATTAATTTGGAGTCATCTTTGTGAATGCCTAGCACATGTAAGCCCAATATTCACTCTCCTTTTAGCTTTGTTTCAGTCTCCACTGAGTCCTGAGGGAGATATCTGGCTCTTTAAGTGCTAAATGCTCCACTGTGTTCACTAGCTAGGGGCCAACTTTGTCAGTTTGCTGTTTGGTGCACGGCAGGTAGCCTGCCTTTTGTATGTCAGAGGGGGTTGCCTTATTTTGCTAAAAAAAAATAAAAACAGCTGCCTGCCATTGCTGGAAACAAAGTTGATGAGAGGTGTAAGAGTGAACCAAAATAATAAATTTACGGGCAGTAAAAACAAATTTGTTGAAAGACGTTTGTAGAGCTGAGAGGGACGACAGAGTTGGGTTATAATACTCTGTGGAGCTCATCACTACTTTCACATAGTTATTTGACGAATTGTTATTATAAAACATTAATTAACGCAGCTTTAAGCACATTTGCTACAGCACAAAATTGTAATGTTAATCACTTACCCTTCTTAGTATCCCCAGATGCAACCTCAGACAGGTATCTATAATAGTCGCCTTTCATTTTCAGATAGAACACCTTGCTCTCAGCAGCAGTCGCATTGGTAATGAGAAAGTTGTCCAGTAGCCCCTGAAGACAACAAGTTAAATAGATCAGTTAGGCTTAATTACACAGGTTCTTTACAAGTGTATGAATTGGGACTTTTTTTTTTAAACATCACAGAAAAAAAAAAAGGAAACCCTTACGAGCACATCATGGCAGATTTCCTGCAGCTCAGCTTCAATCTTCTCCCGGTATTCGCGTGCCATCTGCTGCTTTTTGTCATTGCCCTCAGTCTTCTGCTCGATGCTGGAGATGACGCGCCAGGATGAGCGACGTGCGCCTACCACATTTTTATAGGCAACGGAGAGCAGGTTGCGCTCCTCGTTTGACAGCTCCGTACCTTGCTCTGTCACCGACTTCATAGCTGCAGCCATGTCATCGTAGCGCTCAGCCTGCTCAGCAAGCTTGGCCTTCTGTACCAGGTCGTTCTTATCCATTTTCTAGATTTGAAGAGAAAAAAGAAAATAGAAGTTAAGTGTGTGAAGTTAATAAAAAAAGACAAAGGAAGAATGTTCCACAATTAAGGATAGGATAGCACTTTATTTATTTATCCCCGTGGGGGAAATTGCAGTTGCACAGCAGCACAGATTCTAACAGAAGAAGTAAGTAAAATAAGAATAAAGCATACAATGAATAAGATTTTTTTTAAAAATACCCGTCCATATTGTCCATTCAGCAGACATTTTCATGATTCAACATGTTTATTGTCACGCCGGTTATACAGGTACAATCGTGTGAAATGCTTTTTTGCTGGGAAGCTCCATTAAAATATAATAAGTTAAATTTACAATTATAAAAGGAAATACTTTGTACAAGGGCATATTAAGAACATATATAGTATAAGATATATTTTAGTGTGAGAAGGTGTCGTATGAATTATTTACTTATTTATGTGTGAACTTTGTGTGTTTTGAACTGATTTTATTTACGACTTATAAAGCAAAAGACACCAATGGAAAGTGAGGATAAGCATTGCGGACTGGGCCCTTTGGCAAGTGGGTCAACCATACACACATCACTACTAGCTAAGGATATAGCTGCTAGGTGGCTAGTGCCAATCCCTTTCTCGTCTAATTTATACTACATATGACTGAATCCACTTCATCAACATCTACCATAATGTAAAATGGAATATATATAATATAAATATAATATACACAACGGTTTTACTGGCTTGTTTTAATGTTATTTCAGTCGACACTAATGCTACACCAACCAGGTTTTTAATGCCCTCCCTCTTCCTTATATGTTGCTAGCAATGCTAGCGGAATATATGGTACATTTCAATAGCTGATGTCAACGTTAATGTCGTCGTTTTAATCATAATTTGTTCCTATATTTATTGTGCGAACCCTAACAGGATAAAATGGTGAATTAAATGCTAATCTTGTCGTGTTTATGATGACGCAAATCGTAAGTGGAGAAGAGGCTAACTAGTCGTCTAATGTTAACCGCTATATATATAACGGTATTCATTAGCTTAGGCCAACGCACACTAACGACTCACTTTTTGGTTAAAATAAAATAAAAACACGGTTATAGTGTCGTCAATCCACGTTTAGTATTTTATCAACAATCTTTATAAACTAAAATATTACAATGTAATGCGTTATATTATGGTTTAATGTCATTTTTAATAGCTGTATGTATCACGGCCCGCCCAGGCTGAAATACTGTCAGAACAAAAGTGTCATGGCATCCGTTAGCATTAGCTCGATGCTAACCAGCGAGCTAATGCTAAGCTAACTCCGCTAGCCCTTTAGCTTGGTCCCGTTATCATGATGGCTTCTCCTCTCAAACAGGATCCAACCAGACACGATGAATACAGGCCCGTCTCTGTAACGCTCAGCTACCGACGCATTATTACTCGCAGCAAAATATTATGTGTAAATGTGTGTAAAGTGCGATGTTATTTATACACTTACAATATTGGCGACTTTTTTTTATTCCTGCTTTTTTCTCTCTCTCTCTGGACAATTCACAGCCTCCGTCCTCTCCGTCTCTCTCAGCGTATCGTTCAGTTCAGGGCAGTACCACTTCCGCTCTACACTGCTGCTGCTGCTGCTGCTGCCACTCTCTGATTCCTCTTCTTCTTCTCTCTACCACACATCTGCCCTTACGTAATGCAACCACTGCTACATACCACTCAGTAAGCGCATTAATATAGCAGAACTTATTATATAGATGTTTTAAAAATGCTTTTTATCACATTTTCATAAGCTAACGGATTTTAAATTTTTTTTTAAATTTAGATTTTTTATTCTCATATTTTTATTATTTTAATTCTCATAGAGATGGTTACAGGAGGCTTTTTTCCATTCAAACTTAATTAAAATCACATTTTCATAAGTTAACGGATTTAAAAAAAAAAAAAAATTATTTAATTTTCTTTATTCTCATAGAGGCTTTTTTCCATTCAAACTAAATTAAAATCGCATTTTCATAAACTAACGGATTTTTAAAAAAAAAAATGTAATTTAAATTTTTTTTATTCTCATACAGATGGTTACAGGAGTTTTTTTTCCATTCAAACTTAATTAAAATCACATTTTCACAAGCTAACAGATTTTTTTTTTTTTTTTTAATTTTAATTTAAAATTTTTTATTCTCATATAGAGATGGTTACAGGACGCTTTAAAAAATGTTTGATAATTTTTTTATTCTCATAGAGATGGTTACAGGAGGTTTTTTTCCATTCAAACTTAATTAAAATCACATTTTCATAAGCTAACGAATTTTTATTTTTTTTTATTTTTATTTTTTTAATTCTCAGAGATGGTTACAGGAGGCTTTTTTCCATTCAAACTAAATTAAAATCACATTTTCATAAGCTAACGGATTTTACATTTTTTTTTATTTACATTTTTTATTCTCAGAGGCTTTTTTCCATTCAAACTTAATTAAAATCACATTTTCATAAGCTAACGAATTTTTAATTTTTTTTTTTATTTTAATTTTTTTATTCTCATAGAGGCTTTTTTCCATTCAAACTGAATTAAAATCACATTTTCATAAGCTAACGGATTTCTTTTTTTTTTTTTTTTATTCTCAAAGAGGCTTTTTTCCATTCAAACTTCATTAAAATCTAATTTTCATAAGCTAACGGATTTTTATTTTTATTATTTTTATTTTCATAGAGATGGTTACAGGAGGCTTTTTTTCCATTCAAACTTAATTAAAACAGAATTATAGCTGCTGATCCTCTGGGCAACCCCTGTTTTACATTATCCAAGACTGGGCACACACCAGTAGTGACAAATCCATTTATCGCATTTCTGCTTTAACATGCCTGCATTTAAACACACATTACATAACTATATAAAACAATTGTGGACAGGATAATTGTTTGCCTCTTATTGGGTGTAATTGTATGGATACATTTCATTAGTAGCTGGGACTCTTTACACATTGGAGAAATCCCCTTTTTGCTTTCCATCCTGCACAGAAAGGTCAAAGTAAAGGTCAGTCGCAGAGTATGACCTCTGGAGCGAGCAACGGCTTCAGTGTTCGCTAAGCAGTTCAGCGTTTTTATCAGTGCAGGTACTTGAACATGATAAATCTGTCTGGAGCATAAGCAATAGAAAAAAAAAAAACATCTGTAACCAGGGTCTGAAGTTAACCTTTTTCCTCACCTGCCACTCTGACAGGTCACTGAACATTTCTACCGGCCACTCAATTTTTTTGTCTGCCACTTCTGAAATCTAGGTAGAATGCTTTAAAATTGTAAACACTGAGTCAGTGGTACCAGATCGTAGAATTTTGGAATATATCATGTAACCTTAATGCCATGACTATATTTAATTTAGGCTTTAGAGTTGCTTTTTAAAAATAATATTTCTTAATATAAGGAAAACCTGTCTGCCATGGTAGCAGGTGACCGGAAATTTCTACCTGCCACAGCCAACATTTACCCTGTATTTGGGAGGTGGCAGGTGCCAATTTCATTCCCTGTCTGAAACCTTAACATGATGTCTAGGGGAACACAAGGTGTAACATAAAAAGTTTACCCAACCTTTGAAAAATGATGGGACCGACACAGTAATAAAATAGCTACTGAAGCACTTTAAGTGTAATAAAGGGTGACATTCATTAAAATAAAATTGATTAAATTAAGGCATAGAGGCAAATAAGGCGTCATGGTCTCCAAGGCCAAAAAAAACAAATAAACCCACACTAACTAGAAAATAAAGACTCCATTAACCTACTGAAAACAAAAAGACGTTACTAATCTCCCTATCTAACCACTAAAAAAGGAGTGATAGAGAATCCCTACGAGGCTTCTTTAAAGTCACCACGACATTAAAAAACAAAATAGCAAGGGTTAGCAGAGCGGTGTCAGAATGCTATCACAGAACACAGAGTTTCACCAATTACTCAACCACAGGACAGCAACACCAGAGGCAGGACCAGTGAATCTGGGAGAAGATATACAGCTCCACTGACTGTTGAAGGAGATCCAGGTGTGGGTGATGGCACTGAGGAAGGAAAGGCAGACCTGAAACACACAGAGGGAGCTCCAGAGGAAAAAGCAGTGGATGCAACAACATCTTTAACCCTTATGACATTTTCCTGCAGGCTCCGTGTTTGATCTTTGCCTGAGTGCATATGATAATATCGCTGTAACTAATTTGTTACACTAGTTTGACACTAAAATGTCATAAAATAGTAAGCCTAAGGATACATCTTCAAGTTGCTGGTTTTGTTTGCCCAAAGCCCAAAGCTATTCAATTCTCTATGAGATAAAACAGGAAAAAAGCAAATCCTCCCATTTAAAAAGCTGGAACCAGAGATTGTTGGCGTTTTTGCACAATAAAAGGACTTGTGATCGACTGTTAATCCAAATTGTTGTTTATTCATTTTCTGCCGATCAACTAATCGATTAATTGACTTATCGTTTCAGCACTATATTTGAGAGTGAGTGGTGATAAGTGGCCATTTTGCTGTATGCAGAGTAGTTGTAACAGTAGCGGTTGTATCTTTCTGCAGAGAGGAAGCATGTACATTTTCCAGGTGCGATTTTTTGATACTTCACGTAATGTTAAGCCATGTCTGTTAGAGAAAAGATGGTAACTGTATTCATTAAGAAACAAAGCTACACTGTCTAACGGAAACTGCTGAAGATACATTTTGTAACTGTTCAGCTGCTTGAATGTTAAAATGTTCATCATATGTCAGAGAAAGGATACAGCTGCACACTAGGGCTGGGCGACGTGGAGAAAATCTCGACTATTACGAGTATATTGTAGGGTTGATCAGTGGTGCTTTCACAAAATATTTACACATTGAGATTTTTGATAAATAATCACAGGTAATGTGGATGTAATGACTAAGTGGGTAAAGGCAAATAATAGAACAGCTAGAACAGTCTGCTAAGTTCAGAAAAACACATCATTTTACTGTAATGTAGCCTTTAAAACCAGGAAAAGACAACACTTATTTTATGATATCCAAAATCTAAGACGATATCTAATCTCTTATCACGATATCAACATAATATTGATATATTGCCCAGCCCTACTGCACACCAGAACGTATCTATGGCAAACTGATTAATAAACAAACAAACAAAAATATTCCATCACCCTCAAAAATGGCTGTTCTTTCATAAATAGAGTCACTTCTAATAAGGGAAGAGCCCCCTCCTAAAGAGACAGAGCACATTAACTGCTTTTATTGAGTTGGTATTTGGACTGAGGTATGAAAAGGGACATATTCAAAATAGTTTTCTCTCTCCAGTTCAGTGCGTGCTTTGGCAATTTCTTTCATAAATCACTCTCATTTTTCCCATCAATTACTGGAACTCAGGACCGCTCTGCTTTTCCAGTAACAACATTCTTTTGTCAGTTAAAGTAAAATGTAAAAGCAGCATTCATTAGGTTTACGCCTGCATATATTTCAATAATCACTTTGCGCTCAGTGTCAACAGACACATTTCTTGTCCGTTTGCTACAAGAAAATACATTATAAAGTCTTTAGAATCGCCCTGACCACTGACAGCAACACAAACACAGCATGTATTGAGTTAAAGCTTGTGTCCTTTTCTTGCTCAACAGTATACTGGCAGCTTAATAAAAAAATTGGATGGAAAATTTTCCTGCTCACATGCACCTCCGATCCCCGCCTAGCAGACAGACACTCTCGTCTCTCACCAGCAACTAAGACACAATGATGCAATTAAGGACTTTAATTTTCACATCTGTTATGCTCCCATGGATACTGTCTTCTGCAGCAAAAGGCGAATACATGGAAGCAAGAAAACCAAGGGTAAAAATATCTTTTGGGGTTTAAACACTGTAAATGAGCGGAGTGGATGAAATGCATCTAGAGTTGTGAGGAAAAGAACAGCTATCATGAAGATGTCTCCTTTTTACAGAACGCAAATGCAAGCTTTTCAGACTATGATACCGTTCAAGACACCGACACTGACCAAGCAGCTCCAGAAGCCCACGGTAAGGTTTGTTTAAACAGACGGAAGTTTTCAACAACTGTTTCAAAGCAGATTGTGCAACACTTGTTGAGGCTTTCTTCCACATTTTTGTGAATGTAGCTAAAGCCCAGATTATGTAATAATGGGGCTGATCAAGTGTCCTCAGCTAAACTGTGTGTAGTTTTAAGCTGCACAGTCACATCGCTGAGACCAATTAGTCGACTTATAAGAAGAATAAGGAAAAAACAAAACGTTTTTCTGTGCAAAGTTGACGAAAAAACATTGTGATGTTTTCAGAGATTCCGACATGCCTGCTGTGTGTTTGCCTGTTTGGATCTGTTTACTGTGAGGAGGTGTCCCCAGAAATGTCCGCCATCCCAGCACTGCCAAAGGAAACAGGATATCTCTATGCACGTTTCAACAAAATCACAAAAATAAGAAACCAAGACTTTGCAGACATGGGTAAATATTAGTCATTATGATAGTTAACTCCTCAGTGAATGTCATCTTTCGAGCCTTCTCCGTTTGTTTTGTTTGTTTTTTTTCCCCCCCAGCCACATTAAGAAGAATCGACCTAACTGGGAATCTCATCGCTGAAATAGACGATGGAGCTTTTTCAAAACTTCCAATTCTTGAGGAGCTCACTCTTGCAGATAACAGACTGACTAAACTTCCCATGCTGCCCGCCAACCTGGTGTCATTCAATGCCAATTTCAACCAGCTTAAAACCCAGGGTGTAAAGGCAACTGCTTTTAAAGTAAGTCAGCCCACTGATCTCATGTTGAAATGTTGCAGACATTATGTACTTTGCATGTGTTTAGATATTTGATAACAGTGGTCTTTTGTTGTTACAGAAACTCACAAGACTGGCTTATCTTTACCTTGGAAACAATGAACTGACAGCAGTGCCCCAACTTCCAGAGTCTCTTCAAGCTGTGCACCTGCATGTAAGTTCATACAGTATGTAATTCACTGCAATCAATCAGAGAAGCTCTGCAGAAGCTATTTGTTTGTTTTCAGTCTGCGGTCGGAGCCAGTAGTAGTAGTAGCTACATGATGGGCAAATTGTGTGTCGTTGGATTGTTTGTCCTATGTCTGTTCTGCAGAACAACAAGATCTCGACAATAACAGATGAGACGTTCTGCAAAGGTAACACCAGTCTCTACATCCGGCCCAACATGGACGAGGTGAGACTGGAAGGGAACCCCGTCAAGCTGTCGAACCACCCCAACAGCTTCATCTGTCTGCAGTCTCTCCCTATCGGATGGGACAACTGAAATAACCAATGCATGCTTTCGAGGGATGTAAATGAAGGATGCAGATACACAAATAGTAAAAATACCATTTGCAAAATGCAGTTCTTAAGTCACATTTTATATACTCAAATCTACCATACAGTGTAAGACCTCTTATAATCACAAAGAATTACAGAACCAGATTTAAACAAAGGTAAGACATCTCTAAGTATAAAGATTTCTGTATTTTTTTCTTTTGTTCAAATTTGGTTGAGACTGTTTTGTCTTGGCAGGTGCTATGCAATGTTTTTATAATTCAAATCAATATGAGATTATTTCATTGTTTCATTTGAGCTAACACCAGTGGTTTTAAAACGGCTAATGTTTCTTCAACTGAAGATCATATTAACAATAAACTTGCATGTTTCTCCATCAGTCTTTCACTCTTGACTCCTTCATAACTGCAATACGGTTGTTGTAACACGCTATGAAGTCCATTCCAGCCTGTTGGAAACTAGTAAGGGAGCGAGAGTTCAAGGAATGTGTCCCTAGACGACACGTGAAGTCCACATTAAATCCGATCATCGTTCACTTGGCTGCAGGCTCATTGGGAACCACAAAACCGTCTGCTATCTTCTGCTGGTAACCCCGTTCTGATTGCTTTCTTCGGTAGACATCATCTGGAAAACAGAATTAACAGACTGAAATGAGATGTAATATAGGCAGTTTTGATACAGTTAAAGCTACAGTGGTCAATTACATTAATAATGACTGCACTCCAACTGAGTCATCTTTATTGCAACTTGTTTTCACCTGTGCTTTTCCTGCAATGACAAATCAAAATGTCTGCAGTGAAAAAGGTCTATACCAGGACACTGTAACCAAAACAGCTGGAATTGAGTTATGATATTTTACAAGTAATTTTCACTTGTGCTTTTCCAACTGTGACATGTCAAATTCTCTTCTGTGAAAAAGGCCTATAAGTTATCCTGCAGAATAAAGAGCAACTACAACAGATAGGGAAACTACTTAAATGTGCAAACTGAGGAACGAAAATTGAGAGTCTGTTCTCTGTAGAGCAAAACAATTTTCTGTGTCCTTAAATGGCCTCAGAATACTACAGGATCAAATATGCAGGGCAGCTTCTTTTTTTTTAACACGAGAGGACTTGACTCCTGAAATGGCATATTTGAGCCCATCTGGAATAAATGGATGTGGGTTCAGTCAGAGTAGAAACACATTATTTTCCTTTTTAAATCTTTTGAGTGATCCAGTATGTTCCTACTCTCTACAGGTGTAGCTACAGAGATATTAATGCAAAATCAAAAAATATGTGCAGCGGTGGAAAATACTGTCCTAAAGTACTAAGTTTGAGGTTACTTTGAAGACTCATGCGTACATTTTATATACAAAGCATGTGATCAGTTTCTAAATTATGATGCACTGTAAAGTACTAAACAGTACATAAGGTAATTAGCTCAACCTCTACCAGGTACAACATTAAAAAAGTTGCTTAAAGATGAATGCATCAAGACTTAAAATCCTATGATGTAATATATTAGAGTTGAAATAATTAGTCAATTAATTAATTGGTCGATCAAAAGCAAATTAGTCAGCAACAATTTTGATGATGGGTTAATTGTTTAAGTTATTTATCAAGCAAAAATGCCCAAACTTCTTTAGTTCTAGCTTCTCAAATGTGAGGATTTGCTGCTTTTCTCGGTTATAACGCTGTAAATTTAATTTTCATTTAATTTTTCTACATTTCCTGACATTTTATAGATGAAATGAGTTGATTAATACAAAAAAAACATAAATAATAATATAATATATCTTAACAATAAACATGTTGAAAGGGATGATGACTACTTCTATTTTTTATTTGAAGTACATTAAGTAACATTTTGAATGGAAGGGTGCTTTTACATTGTGGTATTGCTAAAGAACCTGAGTATTTCTTCCACCACTGGTGATGATCCTCTCAATATCATCTCAGATTTTTGTTGTCATATTATAATGATGTACAGTATCTTTTCCTAGTTTTAATGTCTGCATCAGGGTCTAATGATATAAATTCCCACTGATGATTTGTTAGTTTGAAATAATATCACCCACGTGTAGTTTATGTCATAATCAGAAATACTTTATTGATCCCTGGGGGAAATTACATTACAGTTGCCCTTGTATATAAGCATAAAGAAATATAAGAAAAATATAAATAAAGGAGTATGTAAAATGTACATAATACTACAATATATAACTCAATATATCTAGAGTGACATAAATAAATAATAGAAATAAGCAATTAGACATATAACAAATATATACATATATGTGCATCAAAGACATACAATATATAACCACAGTAAGTAAATCAAAAATGCTAAGAAGTGAGATCTATTAAGTGTGTTAAATATAAATGCAAGAATAGTATAAATACGAATTAAATAAGAATATTTATTGTAATGTACAGTATAGATGCAGTATTAGTGCCAGAATATTGCACAGTTGAATTATTGCACAACTTATTGTACAGTTAATTTAAGTCAGTATTGCACATAAGAATAATAAGAAGAAATTATGAGTAGTAGCTTCTGATGGGTGAAATAACATAAAAATATCAATTTCATAGATAATGTGGTACTGAGTCAAGATATATTGTGATATTTATTTCTCTTTCAGCAGCTCTAGTACATACAGTGTCCTCCAGCTGCATGACGCATCTAACTGTCTGTACTGGGTACTTAAAAATGCCTGTTTTTCCATCTTTCTCTCACTTTTTCCACATTTTCTAACGACAGTGAGTGGAGGAGCAGAGGAGGAGAGGAAAGTTAGAGGACATATTATTTGAAAGGTCAACAAGGGTGTTGTTGTTGTGTCCATAACAGTAGTAGGCCCACATTTAAGTTACTGAAACATGCAACATGGCAAGTTTTGCATCGTTAAAACGTTTAAAAATCAAGTGAAGCAGCTTGCCAGACATAAAGTAATGAAACCACTCTGGCTAGTCATAATATATCTAATGCTAGTAGCTAGCTAATGCTCTCACTTAGCAAGTTTTTGGTCTAATATATTTGTTTTTAACACTCAAAAGATGGACTACCAGGCTAACATCAGCTAGCTTATATAGAATAGAATAGAATAGAATAGAAAGCTTTATTGTCATTGTATTAAATACAACGAGATTCACAGTTGCCACTTCTGGTCAGGGCTTTAAAACAAATACTTGACAAGACTAAACGAGGCAGGTAAAACATATAACAGGTAAAACACACACACAGTTATAAAGCAAATAAAACAGGTAAAGTAGATGTAATAAATAAATATAAACAGAAGTGTTACACTAGAAGTATAAAATATAAAAATAGATGTAATGTAAACAGTGGTAATTGCACTTGTAAAATAGGTAGGGTAGAGGTAATAAATAAATATAAACAGAGGTATTACACTAGAGGTATGAAATATAAAGTAGATGCAATAAATAAATATAAACAGAAGTGTTACACTAGAAGTATAAAATATAAAAATAGATGTAATGTAAACAGAGGTAATTGCACATGTAGAATAGGTAGGGTAGATGTAATAAATAAAATGTAAACAAAGGTAGTTGCACTTGAGGTGTATATTGCATCAAGGATATATTATTTATATAGCTTACAAGTAAAAAAAATATATATATATTTTACTGTCGCAAATAAACTCAGTTTAGTGAAGTTATACTCACAGAAAGTCTCTTGTCCTATCCTCACGTTGATCATGATCCACTCCATGACGCCTCCGATGCAGAAGAAGATGGGGAGAAACCGGTACGTCCCAAGACGTTTACCCGGGACAAGACTCAGTATATATCTGATATTATTACTCCTAGTAAACATCCTGGCGTACAGACACACACAGAAGTCGTGTATGGATATAACCCGTCTACAATGCGGCAGGGAAACTCTGCTCTTTCTTATGCAGTCTATGCTTTTAACAACATGTCCTTGCTTTAAACTTGTTACATACAAGAACAACTGGCAGCGAGGAGAGGGTGAGCTTGTTTTGTAACCTGGCGTAAAGCAAACGACAGGCGGTGTTCTAGAATGTAAAGAGGAACATACGGAAGCTCGACATTGGTGTACAAAACGAGCGCACTGAGGAAGAGAAGAGAAGAGTCGTAACATCCGGTTGTTTATGTGCATACATCCGGTTATGTGTCACACTGAACACTGCGGTAAGATTAAGAATAAAATACAGAAAATACACATAAAAAAACAGGTAAAGTTTTTATACATATATATAAATAGATATTATTTATTTTATTATTATATTTTATATTATATTTATTTTATTATATATATTTATTCTATTTTTTTATTTTATTATATATTATTTATTTTATTATATATTTATTTATTATATTATTATATATATTATTTTTTTCTTTTCGTAAATACAAAAATAAATAATTAAAAGGGTTTCTGTAGGCATTCCGCCATTTTGTGCATAAGTAACATAACCGCATTAGAGCAACTATTGACACAACAATGAGACTGTAGTCACCCTGGCATATTGTGCAAACATCCGGCTATGTGTCACACTGAACACTGCGGTAAGATTAAGAACAAACTACAGAAAATACACATAAAAAACAGCTAAAGTTTTTATATATATATATTATTTATTTTAATATTATATTATATTATTATATATTATATTATTTATTTGATTAGATTTATTTATTTATTTTATTATATATTATGTATTGTATTATATATATTTATTAAATATATATTTTTTTATATTATATATAATTTTTTTTATTATATATTTATTTATTATATTACTATATATATATATTTTTTCTTTTCATAAATACAAAAATAAATAATTAAAAGGGTTTCTGTAGGCATTCCGCCATTTTATGCATAAGTAACATAACCGCATTAGAGCAACTATTGACACATAATGAGACTGTAGTCACCCTGGCAAATTGTCTTCCTGGAAAGTTTTTGAATAAATTAAATTGAAGACTACTGGTACAGTTGATATTGAAAAATAAGGTCTTTATGGTCAGCGTTGAATCTTCAGTAGTGTGACTGTCAGTATTATTTGAAAGCTTTTGTCTATGAAGTTCAGCCCATCAATGAGTAGCAATGCAAGTTTAAATCAATGTATTGAATGTACTGAAATGTACACCTCATTTTTGTTTGTTTCTGACTTGGCCAAAAGCAGTTGTCAAACTAATATTACCGTGGCATTTATATGGAAGATGAGATCTGCATCATGGACATCTTTAGAATATTTTCTTATTTCAAAATTTAAAATTACATTGGTTTTCATGTCTTAAAAACTTTACATTGTGTAGTGTCATGAACACAAACAAACAAATATAGCCTGGTGTGGTTGTAAAATCTTGACGAATGTATAGATGTTTCAGCATGTTTCTTGTTTTGTAATGCCTTTTCTATTGGGATTCAGTAAATAATCTACAAAATAGGTCACTGGATGGAAATCCAATGATGCCAAAGGGTTGCACTCCATGGTTGCAATGGTATTCAATTTAGAAATTAGGTTTTCTGACAGGAAAATGTCATTGAGGACATTATTAGCTGCTATCTTTAATTTGTGTTTTACAACAGGAAATAAGTGAAAGCATGGAGGCCAACTGGCAGCTTGGCATAAGGCCTGCAGCTCTCCACTTGAATCACAATTATGAATGTAACTTTGCCAGAAAACATTTTGTAAAAACTATTTTTAAAATTGATGCCACATTGCTCAAATACTGATTAAAATGGTTAACAACACAATTTGTCACATGTGCTAGCACAAGTTCTTGCAAGGAGCTTTTAAGTGGTTGGATGTTTGAATAGCTGACATACAGTAGGTAAATATCAGTGCAAAACATCAAGTTAAGGTGAAAAGTTCAGCCATAAGACAAAACTAATGACTGACAAATACACAAATGGGTTTATTTTGGCTGGAATGACACATCACTGTTGATATGAGCTCTAAACTGTAACAGTATGACATAATACTGCAAAGCGCACAAATACATATACAAACACAAGACAATCAGACACATGCAACAACGACTAGGGTCTTCAGAAATAGTACCATACAAGGAGATAAGAGAGCTAAGAGACTAGTTTAAGATCTACTGTAAATTGGGCTAAATAATCATAATTTATTATTATTAAAAAAGGTTCACTCCTGACAACCTCGGGATCAAAAATGGTTCAGTGTCTGTAGTCCAAAACATGACCAAGACAGCTTGAGTACGTGGTACAAACTTTTTACAATCAACTCTTTCCCCCTGAAATTGTGACCTAAATGCATATTAATGCATGTTAAGACATAGATTTGATACTTTATTTAGGCATAGAGTCTCAAATCATGGCTACTTGTTTTACAATCACTTTATCACTGACTTCAGAATAAACAGATGCAGGTATTGGAACCACATTAAATCACAATTATTCCAATAAAAATCAATGTGCCCACATTTTTAGCATCGTTGGGGTATAATTGTGTCCCTAAATAAATAAAATCGTAATAAAATCATTGCTGTAGGGTCTTTCTGCTTCATGAGAATTGCCATTTTTGTATTGGAGACCTTAACCTCAATGAAGTATTCATTTTTCAAGAAATCTCAAATAAGCAGACAAAGAGTTCTTAAACTCGAACAGGCGAATAGATCAATAATTCACATTCATTCATTGTTTTTATGCCATCTGTCTGGACTTTGAGCCTTGTGCCACTTTACCACATTTATCAAAATAAGAAAACAAAAATCATTATTAGTGATACATTACTGAAACAGGTCAACATTTGTTGTCTTTTTGATCAGGACTTGTGTAATATGAAGACAAATCAAACAGTAATGTCACCCATGACGACGCTGCTGTAACTCAGTCTTCAACTTTGTGAGCTGGTCTACAGAAAGTCCAGTGATGCTCCACCGTGTTCTCGTTTGCACGCTCACTCATGTGATGCACACGCGTGTTGCGGATGGTGAAGCCTTGTTTCATGATGTAGTCCATGAGGTGAACCCTTAGGGCCACCTCTTGGTGATAGTCACATGGTCCGAAGGTGAAAGACACCTGGCAGTCTCTGGTGTCCATCATGTGTTTGTTCCACTTGGTGAAGTTGTTGGAAATACCTTCCAGCAGACCGTGAACCTTTGTGGTGATGGTTAGCTGTGTGATGATAACAGCGACCGGGTTTGAATATTTGGACAGTTTCCGAGTGCTGGAGAGCTCCACGACCTGCTCAAAGATGTCGGGAGGGTACAGCGGCTTGGGATCGTTAAGGCACAGGATTAAAGGTTCGATCTGGTAGAAGTCCGCCTCTTTCCTCAGGAGGTCTGTCTCTGTGAAGTCCAAGGGGAGGGTAAGCTCAGATGTCCGCAGGAAGTTCAGGATGTACCGGAAAAGTGTCCCATCGCGATCGATGAAATAATTCCCTTTGGAATCGCGAGTTGTGGGAAAATCTCCCCGGAACATGGCACCCAGCATGGAGTCTGGGTAGCGCTGCAGGGTGGATAAACTGGTGGTGTACAAGTGGCCTCCCACGTTCAAGGTAACAGGAGTACTCATCTAGGGCAAAAAGGAACAGAAGAGGATAAGAATCAAAGGTTTTTGTGAAGTTAAAATAAGCTGTAGGTGATAACATGAACAGTGTGAATTTCAGGTGCCAAGCTAGCTAAATAAATGGAGTCTAATACAAAGGCCCTGCGATAAATCATGTAGTTTGTGGTGCTGTGTGTTGAATTATATTACATTATAGTGATACATTAAGTGTTTCTAACATTTTTGTCCACTCTAATACCAATGAGACTAAATAGTAGAAACACCTTTCAGAATAACGCAATACAATTCAACAGCATCACAAATTACAGCGTCCAAAATGATCAAAAAGTCAAATCAACACCTCTCTAAAACAGTTTTGGTAAAATCCCAACATTACAACCTTCATGAAGGTAGGACTACTGCAGGGAAGTTATTAGACTGCATTAGTTTTAGATGCTAGATGTAAAACTAAACTGGCAACAGAGTGAATTTAACATGTCTTTATCAGAAACAAACATCTGACATTGCTCTTATTTCTAGTCTGACTTCTATCCGTCTCTTACCCTATGGCCCCAGTCTCCATTATCCATTTGTAGAACAATACCCACTTGGTCAGAACCAAAATAGAGAGGGAACAGATACGCTTTGGCTTAATTCAATTTCACCTGTGAAAAAACAGTCACATTAACATGAGCTGTAACAAAGTTATGCAGAATATGACTGACACAATCATGTAGAGTCATGTAGTCAAATCATGTGTTTTTCCAGTACAGATGAGAGCTTGTACCTGTGTGTGGGTGTACATGAATAATGTTCTACCTGTTTACTTAGAAGGAGGTGCTCACTTTGTGGATTAAATGCCCTACTATATTCAAGCACTTGTGAGTTGTATTTATTTCTAGCTAGATTGAATACATGTGCATGCTGGTAAAGCAGCAGTTTGTATTTGACAAAACAATCTTAACAGCAAGGTCCATTTAGTAGCTGTTCGAGGACGTTTAATCACATTATCTTCACCATCAAGTGGAATAAAAATTCTAACTTTTGAACACAAGATGGTCGCAAAGTTACTCAGGAAAAAAAGGAAATCTGCATTTCCATGACAACTGGCAAACTCCATCTGCTGATGAAGATAATGTGATTTGGTTGAAAGCTCCAGAACAGCTGCTAAGTAAATGAACTTAGATATATAACACAAGATAAGATAAGATGAACCTTTATTAATCCCCGAAGGGAAATTCAGGTGTCAACGCAGCAACATCCGCAAACATCAGCAAACAGAGTGAAACACAGGAGAGGTAAAGGTATACAAAAATAATAAAAACAATAATAGAGATATAAAAGATACAGAGTGAATGGGTGAGCATAGTGTGTGCAGTCCGTCAATAAATAAATGTAGTATGTACAATACATAAATCAGTCTATAAAGTGGTATATAGGATGTATAGTGTAAAGTAAGTGTAAAGTGCGCCAGTGGTTTGAATCCACAATATATAGCTAAATAATAACATAAATCACAATTCTACTGAATTGAAAGTGAAACCTGACGCTACTAAGTGAACATAAACCCATTCATTTACATGTTGTAAGTTACCAAGTTAGTTAATTAGCAACATATAACGACTTATTAAGGGCTGAATGCTTCTGAAGCTAGCTAACGTTTGTTTGATAGCTACTGTTAAAAGTAACCATCCGACCTCAATGCATTTAAATACCGTGAGCAAATAAAATATATATTCAACAGATAAAGATGTTAATAAGTTGTGAACAAAGCTTGGATGCACTGAGGTTAAATACAACCTCAGTGGAAAGAGTTCATCGTTTAGCCTGATAGCTTATTGCTAGCTAGCGAGCTAACAGAGATAACATAGCTAGCCAGCTAACATAGCTAGCAGGCTAACACAGCTAACACGGCTAGCGAGCTAACAGAGCTAACATAGCTAGCATAGCTAGCATAGCTAGCATAGCTAACATGGCTATCGAGCTACCACAGCTAGCAGTCCTAGAGCCGTTGACGTTAACGGCTGTGACTACTACGGTTGACGTCGGGATCTTAATTAGACTAGCGGGGAAACAACGTTACACGTGTTACGTTTAACGTTTAACGTTAACGTTAAAACAAAAGCCTTACCGGGTCACTTTCTTGTCCAAAAACAGCGGTTTTGCGGGTTGTTATTTAGCGGTACAATCAGTGATGTTACCGGGCAGCTGTGCTCGGCTCCAGGCTGCAGCAACACTGCGCACACAGTGAGGGTGAAGGAGAGGAGGAGGTCCTGCTGCAGCCACAGAGGCTCCTCTGCATGAATACATCCACACATCCCCAACACATGCAGATAAATGCATGGGACCTTTTATTATCACGATGCATTTTACATCACAAATTAAATTCATTTTTTAAGAACACTACAATCTGTCTTAATGTACATTTTTTCTGCATCTATCTGCATACATATATATGCATGTCACGTACAAGGAACATGTGAAGCATTGCAGTGGAAAAGGGATTATTATCACAAGTCTTTAAGTTCAGGAAGATTTCTTTGTGCCACCCTTGGCGTCTTGCTGCATGATGATGATGAACTCCAGGATGAGTTTAGCTGTCCGACAGGGCCTCTCCATCACCACAGAGTGACCACAGTTGTCCAGCAGGTCCACCCTGCATCCAGGCAACACCTCTGCAATGACTGTAGCTCCAGAGACATCCACCACCTTGCACAAATAAAGGACAATTATCACGTCTATGCCCAGCCAACATGGTTACGTGGGCCCCACATGGGTTATGCTGGGGGTACCTGGGTACCAAGTGGGTATGGGCCCAAAATGGGCATCTTATCTGGGGCCCACTTGGATCAACTAAGTAGGTCCCACATGAGCTCCCCATGTGGGCTACCCGTGTGGGTCCTAGTTGGGTCACTACTGGGAAATTAGTGCATGGGGCCAACATGGAAACTGTGGACAAACCCACTTACAACCCATATTTCAGGCCATGTAGTCCCCATGTAGTTCCCACATCGAACTTAAACCTGGGGCCAAGATGGGTTTTGGTTTATGTTGCCCAGATTGGGCCCATATAACACCCAGTGTACTCCTGCATGAAACCCACAAGGGCAATTGGCACGGGGCCATTATGGAACCCGCGGACAATCCCATATAGGGCCCATTTTTTAGCCCATTTACTACCCACATGGGCCCCACATACAAATGTTGGCTGGGTGTAGATATGAAGTTTCTCTATTCAGACCAGAGAGAAACCTGAGCCACTACCTTCAAGTTACAAGTTTTAGTGGAGCGGATAACATCAATTTTTCAGTCAAATCGTGCAAATAGTGATACAAGTCCCAAATTTGGCATGGTGATTGCCGAGGGGTCACTAAGCAAATATAAACGATTGGCCACTTGAAAATCTAAAATGGCCACCAGATTGACCTGCTGATAATGATTTCTCTCATAGAAATTCATCTACTTGGTCGACTTGAGTGATCTTGGTGTCAAATTATCTGTTTTCTAGCATGCTGGATCTAATTTTGATAATTTTAATAATTTTTAACTGCAATATGGCGGCCAGGGAATCGAGCATCAAGACTGAGCTGTTTCATTTTCCCGCCGAGAAAGTGTGTGTGAAGCTGAAATATCTTGCAGTCTGTGACACAAGGAGACAAAGCCATCAGCAACAATAGAAAGTCCCTGGAGGCTGTGACCCCACGCTCTCATCAAGGCCTATAGAAGGAGGCTGGGTCACGCGTCATCAACGAGTCATATCTTTGGGGGTACAGCACATGCGCAGTAAAATCTGGTCTGCACTCGCCGAAATTGAGCCAATCGCAATGCACGACCGCACCTTCAGTTACACTGCGCATGTGTTATACCCCATACCCCAAGACCCGTGACCCAGCCTCCTTCTATAGGCCTTGGCTCTCATTAGGAAGCAGACACACTAAACAGACACAAAATGGCCGCCATATTGCAGTTAAAAATTGTTAAAACTATCAAAACTAGATCCAGCATGCTAGAAAGCAGATAATTTGACACCAAGATCACTCAAATCGACCAAGTAGATGAATTTCTATGAGAGGAACCATCATCAGCAGGGCAATGTTGCGGCCATCGTGAAAAATGGCGACCAGCTTGGATTTTCAAGTGGCCAATCGTTTATATTTGCTAAGTGTGGTGCTTGTGTTACTATTTGCATGATTTTTCCACTACCCGCTCCCCTATTTTTACACAGCCACATGAATCGTAGGGATTAGTTTAGAAGCAAAAGCTGCCATATCATCACTTCTGTATTTACGTAGGCTGCTGAGTCACTGTGGGATATCATATATATACGTTACCTGGTCTTTTTTGCCCCATATCACTTGTAAAGGTGCAGTGATCAGATGTAAGTGCTCCTGTAAGGCATATCTTGATGTCTCACCAACAATCTCCATAAATACTAATATAAAAAAAAGAAACAAATGTGTTAGTATGGATGACTGTATGGTACGCTTACATGGGAAATGGTAAAATGTTGTGAACTAACCTTCTTCATAAAATGTGTTGTGAGGCTGTCGGACATCTACCATTCCTTGAAGAATCTAACAAAACAGCAGCAGAATAACACAACCATTGAATACTGTAGTAAAGTGAATATTATCATCCGCTGTGAGTGCATGCAAAGTGAAATCCATAATGCTTTCATTTTCAGAAGTGTGGACCTGACCTGCTGAGGGATTTTAAAGCGAACATGAGAACAAAGTCTGAACATGTCCTCCATCTCCTCGGGCGTGGTTGGGATCAGCGGGATGTTTAATGTGTAATTGCTGTGCTCCAAGTCCTGCAGATGATTGTCAAATTTGGTCTCACATGGGTGTCTTATACCTACAGGATAAAATAAATGTTTTTCAGATTAGAAAGTGATGACGGACACGATAAACTACAAAGGAAGGGCGAAATAATTAAGGGTGTGTGTGTGTGTTATTATGATCATGTCAGGTCATGTCTTGTAAGTCTTTATAATCAGTATTATGAAACTCTTAAAGACAAACTGGCAAACTGGCGGAAACAACAAATGGTTGTAGGCATGAAATTAATCCAAACTCTGTATGACTTAATCTGCTTTTAAAGGGGCAATCCAGCTATTTAGTTTTACATTTAGTTGGGGGACTTTCAAGAGACATATTCAAAAACAAAATTGAAACAGCAGAAACCAAGATATCCAGACTTTGAGCTTCTAGTATAAGCCAAACACCTAAAATGTTGGATCCTACATTTCCCATGATGCAACTTAATAGTGTCTTTCAATAGATCCTCCCTCCCTGGCAAATGGAAATGGGTCCAACTGAGGACATATACTGTAGGTCTAAAAGAAAATAAGCTTCTACTTTATATGTGACCACTAGTTTTATATATTTTTAGGTAATCTACCAACGTCTTTCATTCACACTACAAGAGAGAATATGGTGGTGCTGTTTTTACCTGAAAAAAACTTTACCTAAATCTTAAGTCCTAAGCAGAGTCAGCTATTATATAATTAATATATATATATATATATATATATGTTATATAATTAATTAACTTTATATTTCAAAGCATGTATATGTATCTTTTCCTATGTGAAATGTTAATTAATTAATTAATCTGTATGTTTTTTATTTCACTACTTAATTTTGAATCATCATTCCCTGTGTAGATATGTTATTATACGTTTTTTTGTCAAGGCAGTGGGGGGGTGGGAGAAAGTGAAAATGTTCTTTGTCAAATATCTGTGAATAATGCTCTTTTTCTTAAATAAAAAAATTTTAATAAGCAGAGTCAGCTAATGGAAGTAGCGGAGCTCTCATCTGAGTGAGGTAATGCCCACATCTTTCAAACTCAACACCCCCAGTTTGTAATGCAGGTTTTCTGTAAAAAAAAAAAAAAAACTTGGAAACTCCAAACCCAAGCCCAGATGACATCATTATGACATCATCAAGGTTAATTTCTTTTTTTAAAAAAGCTCCCTGCAGAGCCACAGAAGACGTGAGAGAGATGCTTTAAAGTGAAAAATATTTACAAATTTCTGAGTCTGACCTTTCTTTTGGCAAAACACTCAAAAGGTCATTAATGATGTTGCACGCACACACATGCACACACACACACACACACACACACACTGACTGACCGTCTGGACAGATGAGAGTCATGCTACAGATCTCTGAGGGGTAGTAGGCTGCGTAGACCCCGGCTACATTTCCCCCCATGGAGGTTCCAACCACATGGAAAGGTTTCCTGTTCAAGCGAATGGATTCCACAAACTGAGAAGAACGTGGGACAAAAAAACAGATATTCAGTGGATTGATTTTAGGTACCTGACAAATACACCCTTGTATTTTTAATTCATCTCTCTTCAGTGTACCTGATGGATCCTCCTGACCTGCCCCTGAATGGAGTAATCCTCTGTGTTGGTGCGTGTTGTTCCCTCATGACCAGGCATGTCCACACACACTATGTGCAGATGTTTTGGTAGATACTAGAGCAGTAGGAGAGAGAAAGTACAAACTTAAAACTATTAATGTATGCATGGAAGCCAAGAAACACTTGGAATCTTATAAGCAACTGAATTCATAGCATCAAAATATTTTACTTTGGAAACCGTCTATCTGAACTTATATATTAACTTGAATTGAATTCTCCTCTGTGACATTTACAGTTTCAAAAACTTGATTTTTCAGAAATTCAGATGTCCAATGTTTCCAGTCGCTCATCTGAACTTTGTTTTCTTGGATCATCTGACTGACAGACTGTAACTTGATTGGACAGATCTCTGATTGACAGCTCATCCTTTACATCCAAAGTAAACATTTTTTGAATTTGACCAGTTTAATTTGAGCAAATTTTGGACACTTAAATTTTCTGAATTTATGAACCCTTAAAAAAGCAATCTTTTTTTAAGATTCAAATTCTTGTGGCCTGTGCCTCCATGTGTATGTCCTCAAAGTCGTAATGAAACTATTTCCTTGTTTCACATTAGTATAAGCAACCTGTGATCTTGTTATGTTGATCTCGTCACGGCTTCTTTTAAAAATGGCAAGTTTCTTTCAATGAAATCCGTGAGTTCATAGCAACAAAGTGTTTTGTTTGGTGTTGCAGCCCCCCTGACCTTGACGACACTGAGCCATGTGTCTTTGTGAGCAGAAAAGCCGTGCAGCATTAAAATGGAGGGTCTCATCCCGGGCTTCCCTCTGTAGGCGTAACAGAAGCGATAGCCACCGCAGTCTGCATAGCGCACCTGCAGGCCCAGAGTCCTCCTCCAGTACCTGAAGAGGAGCAAGTTCGTCTCAGCTTATACACACACACAGACATGACGGCACTGAAATTCACATTTGGGCCAAGTGATAATGGATGCAAATCATTATGAGCATGTGTTGCCATTTTTCTTCATGTTAAGGCTCGGATACACTAAGGGTTTAATGTTGAAGCAAATTTGGGAATTCAGGCTTTAAAAAAAATGAACTGACATGCACTTTCACACAGTTTATGTTCATAAGAGTCATATTAATGTCTTTAAAAGATAGGCTCACATTTTTTAAAGTCAGTATTTTAATGCAACACTCACAGTCTAAGTAAAATTTAAGTGACCAACAATGCTTTCAAAGTACATATAGGCATGTGAGTGTTGTTTTAAAACAACCTCTGCAGCCAAACCCAGGCTGATATTAGGGGGATAGGTGGATAAAATAATGCACAAGACATGAAGAATTTTTCTATTAGAAGGAATGGTGGAGCAGCCATAAAAGACTTGAATATGTAACTCAATGTAAACATCATATAGCTTCAATGAAGGAATGGAAACAGTTCACATAGAAGATATAAAGAAAAAAAATGAAAGGAAACTGGTGTATTTTGATTAGATGCATGTTTTGTCATTAGTACTTGTAAAATATTTGTGATAGAATGATTACTTCTGGCTCATAAGAGGGAATTCACATCCGGTATTAAACGTATAGAGTGAAACCTTACCAGTAATACACTTTAATGAGTGCAGAGGGCCAGAGGAGGAAGGAAGCAACGAAGGCCAGGATGGGAATCGCCAGCGTTCCCCCCGCTATGATAAACAAGTTCACCATGTCCAGATCAGCCGCCATGGCTCACCTAAAAAAAACACACATGAACACACACACTTTACATACATGGGGTATGGATCTCATGAGCTTAACATGTTGGGGGAGGGGTAGAGTCAGTATCCATACATATGTTTTGTTGAGATAATAAATAATAACTCACTAAAATAACATCTCTCCATGCCACAATAAGCCTTTTTTTAAAAACAGTCAAAACTTACTTTTCAGATGAGTTTTTTCCCTCCTTGTATCTTGTGTCACAGGCAAACCGCTGTGAATCTGTTGGTTAGTTTCACAGCATGCAAATACTTTTAAAGGTGTTGTTGATGTGTTGAAAGCATAAATAGTCAAATTATCTTTCTGATACTTGAAATAAAAAAAATTTCCCTGTGGAGTGCAGTTAGTCCCGGCAGATTATGTTTGCTCTGGATAAACTCATTGATTATTACTCATCATTGGGGGAAACCGGGCCACTGCATTATTCGGTCAATCTTTTAAAGTGAACGTACAACAGGCTGCTTCTGACTGAGTCCAGGCAGTACACTGACAAACATATACATTTATGGGATAACCACTGTGAATTAAACAGAACATAAATAAATATAATAAACCTACAGTAACGGATTTTAGTGGTGTGTAACAATGATTTTTGAAGATATGATCACAGCATATACACAGATTCTAAACAGCTCAGACATTCATACCCAAGAGGAGGTTTGATGATATGTTTAAGGGTTCACAAAAGGAAGAATATCAGATTACAGTGTCAAAATTACATTTTCTTTTCCTTTCGTGAGTGTAACTCCATAGTTTGTCAAGATTAAGATACCAAATCCATTATATTTCTGTAACAACATTTCTTACTGCACATTTCCACAAGCAATATTTGAGTTCATCCTGATAAAGATGGTCTTCAGGCCTTGGCCACTGCTGTGTTAGTATTGGAGCTCCAACGATTAATCGATTAATCATCAACTATTTAATTAACCGCCAACTATTTTTGATAATTGATTAATCAGTTTTAGTATTTTTTTTAAAGAAAAAATTCCAAATTGTCTGATTCTAGCTTTTTAAATGTGAATATTTTCTTGTTTCTTTACTCCTCTATGGCAGTAAACTGAATGTCTTTAAGTTGTGGACAAAACAAGACATTTGAGGACGGATTTTTCACCATTTTCTGACATTTTATAGACCAAACAACTAATCAATTAATCAAGAAAATAATCAACAAATTAATCGACAATGAAAATAATCGTTAGTTGCAGCCCTAATTAGTATCAGGTTTTACTTGTCAGTATTTGATGTTGGATGCTAACAGAGCAAATTATAGTTTTGACTCTTTTCCACTCATTGAAGACAGTTTGGAGTTCTGAATATTAATGTAAATGTGTGTTGTAAAAAGAGATAGGAGCTCATTTTTGGGGAAAACACACAACTGGCAGGCAGGAGTGGAGCTGGATGGGTCCATCACAAACTCAAGGCTTTCATCCAGGAGACCGCTGTTTGGTCCCGTGCGTCACGTTACAATCATCCGTTTGTTCGTGTCTCATGTTCACAACATTCAGTGTTATTTTCACTGTACAAACATAGCAGTTTTAAGCCCAACTATATAGTTCTTTCCTAAACCTAACTATAGTGGTTTTATTGCCTAAACCTAAAGTGACGGCAAAGGGCGTGACAAAACGACGGTATGTGACGAGTTGGGATGAGAACGTGTTGGCAATGCTCTAGAAACTTCTATATTGTCATCACTGATGGGCAGGACTTAAAATATAGAGAGAAAAAAATAATGATACCATTAAAGGTAAACATACGTCATTTGTATGTCGCTTTGGACAAAAAGCATCAGACAAATGTTCCAAATTAAAGCGCACCATTTGACATCACGTGGACCATGTTTCACAGTCTGACTTTGAGCACCCTCCACCAAAGGAGCATCATTAAGTCACTGGATGTGTTTCCTATCTCTACTGTTAGTTTGACTGAGGCATCCACATATGAGTTCAAGCTCAAGCTTCAAGTCCAAAACGTACCACAGGGTGTCATGATGGAGGCAGACTGTGGAGTGCCCCCTGTTTGCAGTCAGTAGTGAAGCTCTGAGCACAGACCACTGGGTGTCACGACATCCACAGTGTGTGAGGCGTCATCAGCTCTGCTTCAGTTGATAGTGAAGCTTTGAAGGATTTGGATACAGATGTCTGATCCAGCTGTGGACAACAGATTTCTGTCTCACACCTTCTTCATGGGTACTTTGAGGTTTCTTTGACTGAAGGGAAGAAACAGAACTGATGAACCTTGAACATACTGCCCTCCAGAGGTGATAGATCCCCGGATATCATTATATTAAAGTGGCTTAAAATGGGGTCATTTAGATACATACAGATACATAAAAACATGTTGTGTATCACAACTGTGAACAGATAATAAATTACATTTCCTGAATAAGGGGGGAAATGTTTACATGGAAGGATTAAGCTACATGTATAATTCTCAATATTTTCATACTGTGTTAAAAGGACTTCAGCATTAATCAGTATCAGTGTAAATTAAAGCTAAATGAAGTCCAAGACTACACTGTAAAAAATACCATCTAATGCAATGTGCAGCTGCCATTCTGCTGCATCTCTGGTCAACTACAGATGACCTACATACAAACTAGAGCAGAACAAATGGACACGGCAATTCTCTCTCTGCAGAGAGGCTAGCCTTGCGTGGGAATGATTCTCATATTTGGGTTTATATAGGACGAAGAGGCTGTCCTCAATCTGCTCACATGTCACATACACAGTGTGTTCCCCAGGTTGTCTGAGCCTCACGTCACATTAGACGCATCATCCTAGTCACGTCACATTGTGTCCTTAGAGGGACCCTTGACACAGCAAAGCCTGCTGAACAGAAATGACGGAGCCACAGTAGCAAAAAATAAAAAAATGAGGATCAGATGCGTCATAATGGAGGACGCATCCACATGTAGTCAGTTATTTCCTCTGGACATATGACCGTATGGATGTTGCGAAATTTGAAATTTAGCAAACAGCTTGCCATCCTGTTGAGAAATATACTACATCCTCTTCCACAGACCTACCATCATTGTGGTCTGACTGCTCAAAGGGCGTAACTGAACTGAGGGCTTCACCCTGTAATCTTCCAGCAGTAGTGATGGCCTCCACAGTCAGTAGTCACATTAACTCACATCATCAAAACTTGTGTGATATTATGTTACAAATACATAAAGTTGAGGTCTCACAAGAGACAGATTAAAAAATTAACTGTCAAAATCGAAGCAGCAGAGGCCGAGATATCCTGACTTTAAAGTCACGCTCCAAAATACTTGCATCCTACATTTCCCATAATGCAACTCTGCCCTGTGTTAAAACAGCTTAGGGGGCTGTATTGGTGGTATCATGTAGTGAAAGGCACTGGTTCCCAACCTGGGGGACCCGACCCCCATTAGAGGTCGCCAAAGCTTCATGGGGGGGTCACGAGGCCTTCTTGATTTTAAGGGGTGTTAAGACAACTTTTAAGAAAATATACAGTTGGCCTGTATCTCAGCATTTCATTCATTTCTGTGAAGAAAACCAAATGAAATTGACATTTTTAAAGTTTGAATTATTATGTAAACCAGTGGTGGAAGAAGTACTCAGAACTTTTACTTAAGTAAAAGTAGTAATACCAGTGTTAAAATACTCTGTTAAGAGCGAAAGTCAATACTTGACTACTGAGCAGTTTAATCTAAAATAATATATCACAATTTATTAAATTAAATTAATTCTGATTATTAATACAAAATATAAAGGATAAGCAGTTACAGATAATGGATGGATGGATTAATATGTAAAGCTGTCAGATAAATGTAGTGGAGTAGAAGTATAAAGTAGCACATAATGGAAACACTTAAGTAAACAACAAGTACCTCAATATTGTACTTAGTTACATTACATCACTAATATAAACTTATATAAAAAAATTCACAGGATAAGGTCACGGTGAAGACCTGAACACAAGCTGTCTTCACAGAGCCTTCCCTCTCTGCTAAACAGCCTCGTCCTGCATTAGAAAAGTATGCAGTTAAAACAACCAAAGAGCTGATAGAACAATGGCCAAACACTGAATTGGTCAAAAAAGAAGCCTATTAAGGATATATGATTGTCAAAAACCCAAAGAAATACTTTGAAATACAAACAGAGAATTGTATTAAAAGTCCTTATAAATAACAGGAAAACTCATCTTTGATGAAATATTCAAGTAATCTGCTGAAAATTCATCGCTCGTTTTACAAAACTTCCTGTATGTATTGTGTTCATCATTTGGGTTAATTGTACAGTTTAACAGGTGTTATGTATTGTTATTATTATGCATTGAATATAATATGAAATATCTATAAAATATGTCACTTAGCCGGGGGTCGTCAGTTTACTCAAAGACAGAAAAAGGGTCCTTTAAGGAAAAATGTTAGGAACATGATCCAGGAAGTCCAGTTGGAGTAACAGATTAATGTGTTTAAAGGTTTATCAGACGCCAAAACACTGCAGAACCACATACTCAGAGACACGGAAACTATTTTATCTTCTGTTGCATTGACGGAGTTAAACAGTACAAATACACAGTAATCTGCCAGGAATGTGCTCATGCATGTATTTGATTGGCCAAACACATTGTTGTTTCTCCCCTGCCTTCACCCCGCTGCGCAGACGCACCGGCTCCATTCAAATGACCACTCAGTCGGTCTGGACAAGGCCTTAAGCCCAAGCCGAGATAACCCTGATGACATCACTATGCCATCATCAGGGTTATTGTTTTTAAACTTTTGAAAGCTCCTTTCAGAGCCAAAGAAGACATTATACAACTGTATTCAAAGCTGAGGAGTACTGCTCATGACTAAACTGACTTTTATATAAACTGTCTAACAACCTGGAGAACTGAGTACATAATCCCTTTCTTCAAATTTCTTATTTTGTTTTATTTCTTCATTATTATTATTATTATAATTATTATTATATTTATTTTATTGTAAGTCTCCAATGCCTTATTTAATTGTGTTTGTGTGATATGTTTATTCTTATCAAAACTAGTATTTAATTAAGTTATAGTTTTGCTGCCATTGGTTTAGTGGATTGTTACTATTGTCATTATCACCTGTGTGTTATTATTATTATTATTTGTACCTTTGTTTACATTGTTGTCCCTATTTTGTCACACTTTTGTTGCAAACTTAA
Source organism: Adelosebastes latens (assembly GCA_916700685.1). NCBI lineage: Eukaryota > Metazoa > Chordata > Actinopteri > Perciformes > Sebastidae > Adelosebastes > Adelosebastes latens. The sequence continues at coordinate 19,482 of CAKAKR010064907.1, read as the reverse complement.
CTGATATCGAAGGGATAATGTACAGCGAGCCGGTCATTGTTGTGAAATAAACCCCGACAGGGCGATGTGGCACCCCAACTCGAAGTGGAGGGGTGGACCCATTGTCTTGCATCGCCCTAAAGGGGTTTATTTCACAACAATGACCCGCTAGCTCTACATTAGCCTGCTTATTACTCGGCTACTTACTAAAGAAATCAATAATTTGAAACAAAAACGGTCCGCCAGAGTCCGACATCAGAACTGCGCCCATAGCAACGGTTTGTTATACATATCAATGATCTGCTATAAAGAAATAACAGACCGTAGAGCGCCGTGATTGACCAATCACAATCGAGTATTTAACAAAGCCGTGTAATAATGTGATATAATCAGTTTGTAAAGTCCCAATAAACACATAAAAAACAGTCTCCCTTTGACAAAAAGATTGTTAGATGGAATTACCCTTTACAAAATATATAATTGGTACATACTTGATGTAAAGAAAAAAAACCTGAAAATGAAGACTGAACAATGAATCAACCCTCTAAAAATGTTTTTTGCTGTATACCAAGACTGGCTGAATCCTAAGACCATGACAAGGCGTATGTAGATTTTGGGGTATTTTTCGGGCGCGGATGGCTGCACGTTTTTACATGATATCTTTGACTCACATGTTGCTCCATCAAGTCTGGTCTCATCTGTGAGAGATGTGTTTTATCTCCTGGTCATCTTACTGTGGTTCAGCACCTCCAGAAGGACATCTTTCTGTCATACAGGTCAAACTGCAGGTCACTAATGAGTCTGTCCACACATTGCATGTCTTCATTGTACCACTGTGTATGCTGTTGGTATGCTCAGTCTTTTTCCACTCACTCACCTGAGAAAATCTCTCTCTCCAAGGAAAACACGCCCTGCTGTCAGCATCAGCCAGGTTCTTTAAATGCCATCTGCAATACAGGACGCTATCAGAAGGGTGCAAAACAGGAAATATGAGATCTAACCCTAACAAATTATTTTGCTGAAGCGAAGAAGCAAAAATATATCTCCCTTACTATAATATGAGAGGACAATACTGAAAAGAACAGCTTACCTCAGATGTAAGTATGTATGCACCCAGTGTTCCTCTAAAAAAGCTGCAATGAGCTCAGCAGGATGGAGATCAGAAGAAATAAAACCTACAGTAGCAGCATGTCTGACCTCATCTCCATAACACTTGGCGGCTTCAGTGACTGCCTGGCTTATAATGACCATAAAGGTGCAATTATGAGGTTAAGATCTTTAATTGAGGTCAATCTTACATTTTAGAGCAGTTATTCATAAACCCAAGAAACTATATCTTTCCATCTCTTAACAAAATACATAGATTTTGTACTTATTTACAGGGAACTGAACAAACTATCAGATTAACAGATATATATTCATTGATAGAATTTGAAAATTTTCCACAAAATCATATAATGCATGCAAACATATAACCAGGAGAAAACTATGAATGAATACCAAATTTAGGTTTGGGCTTATTACAAGTTTAGATTAAGTTTCAAAAACATGACATTTCAAGTTATTACACCAGTTTCTTGTGGTGGCTACTGGTAAGATGGGATACAACATACTAAATAGCATGCATTTAAATAATATCGTGTTGTGTTATGTTGTGTAATACTGACTTCCCTTTGGTTAACAAGTGATGTACAGTCTAGTGGTTGATTGCTGTTATAGATAAAATGTCTGTTGCGCCTAACTTAACCTCGTACTGTGTTTTTATTGACACAAAAATGCTGTGTAATGCTGAAATAAAATGATGTAGTAGTCTATGTCTATGGAAACAACTGTATCTTAAATAGAAAGCAGAAGCAAACAATCACACGAGAGTTGTTGAACTTACAACCCAGATGAATCTATCTATATAAGCCAAGCCCATTTCTGTCTAGAATGATTTTCCGCCATTTCGATTTTTTGCTACTCCTCCTACAAATTTCAAGCAATCGTCACCAAATTTGGTACAGATCATCTCTGGACCAAGCCGGAAGTCGATATTTTTGTTGGATTTTTGATGTTTCATAGAGTTTTGCTATAGCTGGCCCTCAAACTTAGCTCAAATGCTGTGGGCAGGGCCTATATTACAAACACATCATATCTCTTGAACGCTTTGTGCTACTGCGACCACATTTGGTGGATATGTGTAGATGTGATGTCTGAGTGACCATGACAAATTTGGTGCCATTTGGCCAATAGGTAGCACTGAAGCAGCATCATCTAACTATAAAAGGAAGTATTCTCTGTCTGTCTGTGTATGTTTGTATGACTGTCCATCGATTATCTCGACAAAGCTGCAAGTAGCACTTCTGTTTTTGGAAATATTAATAACGCTAAACAGAAATAATCTGCTCTCTCTGCTCAAATACCTTCCCCAAGTTTCCTCTTAAGTGTCCAAAATGTCCGAAAAATCTCTCTCGCTCTCTCTCTAAAAGAGATATCTTAGCAGTGCCCACCACAACCATGAACTGATGTATTGTTATGTATCTAGGGCAGTCATCATGCACTCAATTCGGGGATGCATTATTGTGACAATATTTATTATTCTGACAGTTACAGAGATGTGTTACATTTAGGGACGTTCAAACTCCAGGTGCTCCATCTAAAATATCATCATATATATTTAGAACTAATTGAGTGTGTAGCGTATCTTTTACATTCATTAATGGATAAACCTATAAGTCATGATAGTAAACAAACGACCCAACTAGATTTCCTTCAAATAATAGTAGGCATACAAACAAACTTATTCATTTGCACACAAAACCGACAATCTTTTATTAACGTCTCATCTAAAATAGAGGATCTTAAATATTAAACAGTGTTAAGTATGAGCCCTCCTAATTAATAGTGCAGATATGATAATAAGGGGGCAAGTTTTACAGTTTCAGTGCAGAGAAATCTGATGACAAATATAGATTCACTCCTTTGTGTGTGCGTGTGTGTGTGTGCGTGTGTGTGTGTGTGTGTGCACGTTGCCCTCAGGTCCTGAAGAGCACAGCAGCAGTCACAGCTGTTAGAGCCACAGCAGCCACAGGCCCCCAGATCAACCACAGTTTCTGAAACAAGCGGCGACACAGAAATGGAAACATGAGCATCATCACCACATGAAACCGCCCATCATCATCATCATCATTATCACGGGATTGCTAAAGCTTTGACAGAAGGAGCTTGCCATAGAAACCAATGCAATGCACAGAGAAGGTGAGTTTAAAAACAGCTCTTTCAGATAAAGATAAGCCTATCATCCAAGCCAACTGAGAGAAACAGTTGTTAAGCATTAGCCATCCAGACAAGACAAACAGATGTCAGATGTTGGAACTGCATGATTAGAGAGGTTAGAGTCTCTGAGATGTCAATTTTTTTGGAGTTTCCCCCGAGGAAAGGCATTCTGGGAAATGAGGAAAAGGTGATTAAGTCATGCAACAGTCTAAAAGACACTGATGAGAATGAGAGATGTAGGCCGAGTTGACAGGAGTAATGTGTACCTTACTACCACAATGCGCCGAAGCACCAATACAGCAAAGCCAGGATAAGGCCGATGACTATGGCTTGAACAGGCAGCAATAGGGACGTCTACAGAAGGGAAGGGATATTACAGTAATCAACTGCAACAGGACATACTTTTAGTTGGGCGTAGCTTTATTAATAAACCCCTCAGTCAGTAGTCTGTTTGTAATTGGTGTTTACACAAATCTCAAAGTCACACACGGCTGTCAATGTGTAAAAGCAACGGTAAAAGACAGTGGATGATTAAGAGGGGAGCAGGTGTGCTGCTGAGATAAAAAAATATATATATTGTGAATCTTACAAAAGATTCACTTCTTATGCCTTTAGATATTTCACAACAATAAAACAAGTGCACTGTTGTTGAAAAATCTGAAGCAAAGCTCATGCTTTTAAAAACAACTGAAGAGGTTTGCTTCTTATGCAAAGCTATGGTACTGTTTTTCAACTTAATTGCAGGGCATTATAAATTATTTTTCATACAATTATATGTGATTTTGTTAGCGTTTGATGGACCAACACTCACCTTTGTCCCTTTGTCCTGTAATTCCTTCATGTTGGCTTTGCACTCCTCAAACTCATCTTTAAGCGACTGTTTTTCCTGCTCAGTCTTCTCATATTTTTCCTTTAGGTCTGACAGCTCCGTCTTCACCTCCTCATACTGCATAAAGCAAATTATTATTTTTACTTAATCACAAGACAAATTACTTTTACTTAAATGTATGTTCAGGGTACATTTGGCTAACAAGGGGGCATGCTGGGGTCAAAGGTCGCTGATGTGAGTATCGGCGATTGATTCAGGGTGGTGACAGTTTCTCACATGCTTTGTCCTCTAATGGGGCTTTACTACAAGCAAAGGGCGCTGTGAGAGCACTCCGGCTCCACTTTCATTCAGTGACTGAGTGAGCCACACCACATTGGTATGAATGACTTTGCGGTTAAGGATGACTTCATCTCTGCTTTCTGCTATTCAACAGTGCCCCTCCTGTCTGAGAGTCACAGTAGTGGTTAATCCATTCCCATCCAGCCTGCTAAACCGGACTGGGAGTATACAGCATGTGCCACTGCCAACACAAGCAAACCTGTGGGCTGTTTGGACGGGAGGATGCTCTACATTTCACAATCTTTTGTTTTAAGAAAGAAACTCTGTGTTCTTGGCTAGGTAACTCCATCACTGAAAATCGCAGTAGGTGATGCATTCAGGGCCTGTATTTATCAGTTGTCTCAAAATAAAAGATCAGTCCTAACTGGGCAAGATTCTCAGGGACACATACTTGGTCCTACGGTTAAGCATAGGAGAGAAAGCTCTTTTCAACCTACAAAAATCATCCTACTCTCCAAGTGTTAAACACAGTCGGTGATGAACAGAACAAATAAAACAAAACATTTGGATTAGATTGACAACAGAGAGCTGCTGCCTGTCTTATTGTAAATGTATCACAACACATCCCAATGTTCTGAGTGAGCTAGGCTACAATATCATAAGTATGCATAGTGGCAAATAAATTACGAAAGCAACATTTGATATTTACTTTTTACTTTTTTACATATTACATTTTTACTAATATGTTTGCACTATGGAACTGTGATGCTGGAAACTTGAATTTCCCTTGGGATCAATAAAGTTACTATCTATCTATCTATCTATCTATCTATCTATCTAACTACATGCCCAGTTAAATAGCAGCCAATGGCCCAGATGGACGGATAAAGGATCAGGGCTTGTAATTATCACGTGTGTCAAAGTAGAAAATCAGTCCTAGATGGAGTTGCACATGGTCCTGTTTGGTCCTACTTTTAGGCATTGGAGTAAACCCCTTTTATCACCTTTTATCAAGAAAAGTCACCCATATGCTCTAGCTCCTTTACTTTGCACATTTGGATTTGTTTAGTGTCATGCTCACATAAAAGCATTACTACAAACATGAAGGGTGATGAACTCTTAATGGAGAGATGCCATAGTATCAAAACATACTAGTTATTCATACTTGATCCTTGGTGTTGTGTTTAATTTCATTTTATGGTTATGTGTGGCCCTGTTCAGACCTGGCATTAACATGCGTCCTGGGTGATCCGATACAGTTACAGTTGTGAATGCACAGAAGACGCATTGAGGATGCAATGAGATCCGATCGCTCAGACCACATTTAGAGGTGGTGTGGGCCGCAAATGGCCACATTATTTTAGCAGTGTGTACGCAAATGTGTCCTGGGTCACATTGAAGGGCCACCTATTCAAATGATGTGTTTGGGTGTGTGTGTGTGTGTGTGTTACTCACCGAGAGAGGTGATCCACAACAGCTTGTGTAGCCGAGGGTTACATTGTACCTCTAGCTAATTTATGAAGGTAATACAATAACGGCAAACACTTTATAACTCCCACATTTTCAACAGCAGCCCATAACAGCTTCACTAGTTTTGACCTTTCACAATATAAGCCATAAACATATAGCCTACACTGCATCAAGAGGCAACTCAACAAAATAGTTTAATATATAGTTATATAGCTTCATAGCTTGTCAGTGATATGTCTGTGTTTTTGTTCCTGTGTTCCCGCTCGCCCACTCACTTTCTGAAGCTTTGTGCAGGCAACGGCGGCGGTGTCAGATGTACAGAGGTCCCCCGGGGACCACCGGTAGACAATAACCTTATAGTTTTATGTTGATTAAAATGTAGTGAGAAGTGAATTGAGATCCGATGACAGGTGTTCACTCGAGACGCATTCTAATACCAGGTGTGAACTGATGGATTAGAGCTGTCCACTTGTGATCGGCTCATCCAGGATGCAGGTTAATGCCAGGTCTGAACAAGGCCTGTGATTTTATCTGCTCTCAAAAGGAGAGACCTTCTACCTCTTGTTGAGTGTGCATGTGGGAGGTTTCATAAATACTGTAACGCCTAGTAAACATTGGCTGTGTGAAGCAGCATGTCAAGTAGCAGTTTCTACACTGCATCCATTCTGCCACGGTGTTGCTGTGCACTCAGGACTGTTTTGATATATCTCACAGATCAATACACAATCATTCACTTGTGTGTATACTGTAAGTGGAAAAAAATAAGACTTGAGGCCTTTGGACACTCTGGCCAGTAACCAGTGCAGCCAATGTAGACAGCTGCACTGGTTATATGGAACTATATCTGTGAAATCAGTCACAGGATTGAAAAGTTACTGAATGGCAGCCAGTGTAGACAAGGTATAACTGTCAGGTTTGAGGGTAGAGTTAATTCCTAGGAGTGGCTCTGAGATGCTTGACACTTTGGTTGATATACTGGCCTTAGTTTTGTGAACGTACCTCTCTCTGCAGAGCCTTGCTGTGGCTGTCTGCTTCATCCAGTTGAGTCTGCAGCTTGGTGCTATCCTGCTGGTGCTGGAGCTGCAGGGCTGCCAGTCTCTTCTCCAACTCCTGCTGGGATCTCTCCAGGGCTTTGAGGCTGTCGCTCTGCTCAGCATTCTGGGCACGCGAACTATCAGAAGCAAAACAACACTGAGTTCAATAGGTGAGGGATCACACGAAAAGAAGCATGTGTTAAACCGTGTAGCAACACATGTCGGAGCAGAGTCAAGCAAACGAGACAGAGGGAGCTCAAAGGTGGGGGTGAAGCTGAGCTCCTGGTGATGTAGCTCGATGCACTGACCTCGCAAGGTCCTTCTCCAGCTGCTGCTGTCTCTGCAGTAGTGCCTCTTTCTCGGAGCTCAGAGCTGCACATTCACTCTGCAGGTTGCCCTTGTCTTTCTGGTGAGTCTTGAGGAGTTCATCCTTCTCAGCCCTGAGAGAAGCAAACTCCGTCTGCAGACCGCTCCTTTCCATCTGGTGCTTATTCACGGTGTCTTGTTTTTCAGATCGCAGGACAGAACACTCCTTCTGAAGGCCATTACACTCCGCCTGCATGGACTGCAGCTCACTGGCTGTGAAAATAGCAGATGCTCTTTACTTAATCTTAAGAGATTAAGTTAGAATTCATAGCAAAAAGATTTTTCTGTGCACTTGGACGAACTAGTGTACATTTAAAGTCTCTTAATGCTTGAAACAATTTTGTATCATTATGTGTATTTACACCATGTGTTACCTTGTATTTCTGCAGTTTTCTGCCACTGCTTGCTCTGTTGTTGAAGGTCACGCTGCAGGTTGTCAATCTCACGCTCATATTTGTTGGCAGTCTGACGCCATTTGTCCAGATCCTTCGAGACGGTTGCCAGGTTAGTTTGGAGACCGGCAACGTCACGATCCCGCTCAGCAGTGGCCGCCTCCAGTGCACGTTTCAGCGCCTTCACGTCGTCACGTGCACTCTGTAGCTCGTCGTGTGAATCGGAGGAGGCGTCTATCTGCTCTCTGAGAAGGCCCGTTTCATCTTGGAGCTGCCGCATTTGGCCTGTTCGAACCACGGTCGGTGTTTAGATTAGTAATGTTGACATTTTGTAGTAGGATAGACAAACTGTTCCTATCCACAAACACAAAGATGTACCTTGAAGATGTTTTATCTGTTTTGCAGATTCATCAGCTTGCTTCTTATTTTCTTTTCTCTCATCCTGCAGGATACCTATAAAAGATGATTGCGTTTATTTCACTCATTTGTCTGTTCACTCTGTCTGTCTGTCTGTCTGTCTGTGTGTGTGCACAGTATCTAATCAGAGTATCTAACATCAAAGATTTGCATTTTTACCTTGTAGCTCCATGCATTTGTGTTTCTCGGTATTAGCTAGCTCCTGGGCTTCTCGAAGTTCATCATTCAGGCGCTGGATCATTTTCTCTGAGTCACCAGAGGACCCCATATTTGACCTGGTCAAGTCATCTGATAATGAAATACAGAACAGAAATTATTACCCTGATAACAAGTTCCTTTCTCCTAACATGAGAGGATCTAGCTGTATGAGTCACTGGAGTGCATACAGAGACATTAGAAAGTAAAGTTTAAACCGTGATGATACATAAAGCAGTAATGACGGCAATTCACTACTATAAAAATAGAAGGATAACTCAAAAGTTGCACCACATTAATTCTGCTTCAGTCCCAAATATTTAACCAGGGCTGACATACTAGATGATTTCCCATGACATTAAAATAGGACTATTACATAAACTAATTGCTAACCCAGAAATAGACACAACTGCATTATCTGCATTTTTTTATCCAAGCTTTTAATCCAAATTGTCCATTAACCCCGGCGAAAAACGGGTCTCTGGCACATCTACAGCGCTTGTTAACAGTATGTTACTGTAAACAATACACAAAGGGAACAGACTAGCCAACGTTGTCAAGGGTCTGTTGTGTTTCCTGGAGGTGAAAACAAGCTCCACAAATACTTGGGCTTTGCAATTCCCAGTGAATATCTTGATCCCCTAATCTACCATGGCAGCTAGGAAAAGAGATGACCTCATCTCAGACTGAACATTTGGCAGAGGCGAAAACAAGAGTCAGAACAGGTCAAGCATGTGCACCATAAATGGACACATTAGTGGACCGAGGCGGGCCGTGAAATGCTGCATTTGTCGTGAAAACTGTGATTTCATTGTGTCTGGCACACAGGGCTGCATAACTCTACTGTACAAATATGCACGTTAGTAGTGTAACCAGATGGCATTGATAAATGCCCCTAAAATGAAAGGGTATGAAGCGACGGCTGGAGGCTGGTGGCACCCTCTGACACAGGCACATGACCACCCTGCTGCGTGCCAGACAAAGGATGGGCGGGCAGGGCTCTCTCCGGCATGTGTGTGTGTGTGAGGTTGTGTGTTCCCTCATGCATGCATATGTATGAGTGAGCGTCAGAATGTGAGTGGGCTTCCTGTACGTGGGGTTTGTGTGAAGGATGAATGTCGTCTGGAGAGCACGAGATGAGGAGAGCATTTCAGATGAGGGCATCCAACGTGTTATCTTTAGTAACATTAGAGCCATTATGTCGCAGTGTCACAGAGTGACACCTGACAAAGTAATAATGGGATTAGCCTGTGTAAAAATACCTCTCTGACTAGTTGGGGGATATTGAGCATCACGCTGCCTCAAGTGACGACAGGGGAAAAAAATGCAGGAGATGGTCTTTTTTTAGCTCAAGTGCTGAAGGCTAAAGCCATCATGGTCTATCTTTCCCCGCCGTCAGTTTCCTTCCCAATGAATGTGACAGCGTTCCTTAAACTGAATCGGAGGGTTAGCACCGCTCGTATTGAATGTCTACAGTGTTCAGCGGGTCTCTTTAAAACTACTGATCAAACTGCAAGGAGTGATATCAATGTACAGCAACAAAACATTCTGTATGTGACACAAACTGAGAAATACCCTTATTATTTTTGAAAAGACTGAGATGCTGTTGTCGTGAGGACACAGTTTGCTTTGTGCTGCTTATATACTGTGCAGCGTGGCATTACAAATTCATTCGTCGTGCAGAATTGATTCGCTCCCTAATATGCACGCACATTTTCTCATGAAGGTCCCTGTTGATTTGCATGTTCTCTGTGATCACCGCTTTTAATAAGTCGCCCTAAATGGCACTAACACACAGTCAGTTAATGTGCCCTCTGTGGAAACAGCCTCCATCTTCTAATAAGCTGTTGACACTAGAGAAATTAGCCTCCAAAACAAGGCCATCTAGAGCACTGTGAGCTCAACCAACTGATGTTATAGGCACAGACACTCCTCCTAACTGTGACTCATGCTTTTTTTTTCCTCCCTTCACATCGTCAGTTAGTAAGATATGCTGTCAGGTAAGAGACATTTGAGAAGCTGAGTCATTCACAAAAGAACACAGCTGGGTTACCTTTAATGAGTGATAGGTTATTCAGGGGATCACTCAGCTCTTTGTCATCCATTTGCTTATCTGTAAAGAAAAAGTATAACTACATATCATGTCAACAATCAAATAAGATATATTTCACTAAAATCAAGAGTTCATGTTGACAAATAGAATACATTGTAAATAAATAATCTTAACTACATCATTGCTGTTGTTATGGGTTAAGGATTTGAGTATTTTTGAAAGGTAAACACAAAAATGCATGCTCATCTATGAAGTACTTTTGAAAGAGGCAGCTGCATCAGTGCTGAGAAATGTCCTTTGAGGACTAGGTCACAGAAAACGTACAAATGAAAGGTTAAGAATAAATCTTATGTTAGGAAATATTACCTTAGGTGATCCGGCAGCTACAGTACTCAATGTGTAGAGGCTACAGCAGTCCCTGGCATGAAGAACTCTTCTCCAACTATCAGATTTTTTCAGATGCAAAATGGACCAGTCCAAGCAGTGAGGAGGGGGGAGGACCACCGAGGGGATGACAGACACTTTGTACCAGACCTCCCTGCTGCTATTGTTGGACTGACGCCAGTGAAGACAAAGAAATGGTTAAAAATAAGTGAACAATGTGTGGTTACAAAGCTACACTAGAGGTAAGTTAGATGAATGTCATTAAAAACACGACCCCCTATTTTGTGGCTGAAGTCTTGCAGCCCCTCCACACTAGGTCATGCATCCTAGTATGGCATGTCGGAAGCTGCAGCTGCATACTGACACAGAGAGGTTTTGTTCAGGGAGCCGGGCTGCTCTCTTAGTTGGTACTGATGCAAAAATCTACAGGATGACACAGAATAGTGTGACAGTGTATGTCCTGTATGTGCTGGACTGTAGCCACTTCAAATTCATGAATTATTGGCCTTTAGGGTTAGATCTACATGTCATCCTGAGGGGTGAAGTCGTGCTGTGACTAACAAAAGGGACAAACTGTGTGTATTGTTTAGCTAATTTGTACTATGTTGGGCTATAAAATACCTCAGTTAGCCTCTTCAGCATGCTTTGAAATGTTTGTGAGGCTGAGGTGAAATCAAGATAATGACAGGAAGCAGTGGCCTAAATTGAAAAAGCATGATATTTAAATATGCTTTCTACATGTTATCCCTCTGGTCAAAAGCTTTCATAACTTATCATGTCACATCAACAATTCCTTGAATAATGTATGACGTCACACAGACATAAAGGTTGTGATGCAGGTTTTAAAAAGGGGGGGGGGGGTTCATGGTTTAGAGGACATTCACAGTAGTTCATTTTAGGTTTTTTAACTTAATTATTTTCATCATACACAAGCATGCTAACTTAAAAAAAGCAGATTTACTGGCATAGCCTAACTTCAGACGAACAATGTAAAGTGGTGGCACACATCCAAAACCGTAATAGGCCGGTAATGGACCAGTAGAAGACGACAATAACAATGTTTCAACCAAATGCTCTTCTTCAGAATTTAGGACTCAGACTCATTAAGTCTCAGATTCACTAGAACTAAGATGTGCCAATAAATTGCACTTAAAGGGAGCTACAGTGTGCGGACCTTCTTCTACATTTTTCGTAGCCTAACTTCAGTTCCCCTTCTTATTTAAAGCTGTATAATTCCATATCGTAAATGGTGATATTATGCGTCATCATCGTAATATTAATGCCACAGGCTCAATAGTGCAAGTATGAACAGCTCTTGTGTCGATTGTTATTCCGGCTCAGTTAATGTTTGATAATAGAAAGCTGCACCCTACTCGAAAAGGGCAAACCATTCAGTGGTAAGAGGAGACGGTTACCCAGCTAGCTGCAAAAGTCAAAATTACAGCTTTTTTCTGTGAGGCCATATTTCAGCGAGAGACCTCAACCTTGGTCGGTTGGGCAAGCAAGTAATCAAGTAAAGGTCTATGATGATATAAAGCTGCAAATCATTGACACATTGTCAGTCAATAATCAACCGTTCCAACCTTCTTCTTTATTCCGAGTAAATTTATAATCTTTACAAACTGTATCTTGGCATCCCACAAGGGTGTTATTTTACTCTAGAGAACCCTAAATAGCCGATAGGTGATAAAGGCTCTTAAAAGAGCATGCAGAGTCCTCGACACAGACAAGTGAAGGGTAAACCCACATAAACCGGTTTCATAGCTGAAAGATGAAAGAACTTTACTAACATAAAAGTCTGCAGCAAAACTTTGACTAAAATGGTAGCTCATATAATCAATAAGATCTAAAGTTGCATAACTACTGCCCACTGATCACACAGTTCAAGATCCACTATTCCAAGGATTTTGTCCTATATGCTTTTACCACATTTAATAACACCCTGGACTCATACCAAATGCAATATAAATCAGCTTGTTCAGCTTGTCATCAAATCGGTCTTGATGATGTTGTATATTTCCTATCAAAAGGCACCTAGTAGTTGTCTTAAATGGAAGTAAGGTAGAGCTACACTCAAGTACACCTTGATAAAACTAATGCAGTCTAATACAACAGTCCTGTAATTAATCCTGCCCCCATGAAGGTTATAATGTTTTATTAAACTGTTTTAGAGAGGCGTAGATTAAACTGTATGATAACTGGAGGATTATAACCTTCATAAAAAGCAGGATTTATTGCAGGGCTCTTGGATTAAACTGCATTAGTTTTAGCTAGGTGAACCTTATAAACAGGGTGTATGTTTATGTAGTCTATATGGCTGGCTGTGGAAATCTATTTTGGAGGGAATTAAATGTAATTTTTGGGATGGTCATCTACTGAAAATCAGAGTTTACCCACCCATATATTCCATACAGTAAACTAACCTAAAGTCAACTAGTTTAGCATTTTAATCTTAAATTAGATAGATAAGATAAGATGAGATAAGATAAGATATTCCTTTATTAGTCCAGCAGTGGGGAAATTTGCAGTGTACAGCAGCAAAGGGGATAGTGCAAAAAACAAGATGCATCAGCTAACACAGTAAAAAAAAGAGCTAAAGTGTAACAAAATATGAACCATTTAAATAGAAGGAAGTATAAAAAAGGAGAAGTATATACAGTATTGACAATAAACAGACTATTAACAAAATTGCACAAGTGGAGAATGATATTGCACAGTGAGAATGAATGAATTTATGAAATTCCACCTGAAAATATTAGGTTATTGTCAGAAGTATTACTGTAAAGTGGTACTTTTCACTGAGCTAACAGTAGCTTACTAACTTTACAAAACATTACCTGGATGTAGCTACTAACTAACTAATAGCTAACTAAGTTAATGTTTGTTGTTTTGATGTTTACCTGATATATCCTTAATAATATTAAGTTACAGGGTTAATGTGGCTAAACACATTAAAAAAATATATTTCAACTGTCTTAACTTACCACCAAACAACTCCAACAATATGGTTAGGGTAGTGTTAATACAGTCCCTACTTTTAAGGCACATGTTCTTTCTTCTTCTTCTTCTTCTTTGGTGTTTATTGGCGGTTGGCAAACCAGCTTATGGGTGCATTACCTCCACCTACTGGACTGGAGTGTGGAGCAGTAGATTGGCAGGAAAAAAAATAAAAATAATAATAATAATAAAATAAATAAAACAAACAAACAAAACAAAAATAATAAATTAAAACTTAATAATTATTAATAACAATGATAACAATGATAATAATAATAATAATAATGATAATAATAATAATAATAATAATAATAATAATAATAATAATATTTAAATTCTCTCCATTATTCCTGTTGCCCTTAAGTAATTAATTAGAAGATTGTGTACTTTCTTATATGTCTTTTCCTAGCAGATTCCCCATTGTAATATTTCCATCATCTACTCCTGATAGCAATTCCCTTCTTTCTTTGTCATATTTGTTGCACTCTATAAGAACATGCTTGACAGTTCCTGGTTTATTACAGTGCGTGCATAGTCCAGTTGGGTGCTTTGCCTATTCTATGGAGTGTTTCAAGGCACTTTTTTTTTTTTATTATTTCAAAATGACAGTATACATAGTAACAGCAGAAAATTAAAAACATTTACATACAAAAGAAGCATAGCAAAAACATAAACAAAGAGTTGTGCCAAACATAAAAGGAAAACAGAAATGAAACAAAACCAACATAAAAATAAAAAAAAAACACAATAAAAAATAAAAAATAAATAAATAAATAAATAACAAAGAAGACCATGCTAGAGTATGACAATAATTTCACTTAAAAACTTTAAAGATATTGCATACATTCATTGTTTTCATTGCTTTTTTTGTTTTGTGAGGAAGAAATTGTTGACAGATATAGATCCATTTCTTTCATAAATACAAAGAAATTAGGCTTTTTTTTGTGGTAAATTTACACTTGTGAATGTGGAACTTCGCGAGAATTAAAATTAAATTAATAAGAAAAAAATGCATTACTGTCTTTGTCACTGTAATCATAGCAACCAAATATAATATTTCTATAGTACAGTGCAAAAACTTGAGAAAATGTTTCAAGGCACATGTTGAAGAGGCAGTATCAAAGCCTACAATCTATGAGAGCATCCTGAGGGACAGACACCACCCAGCTCACTCTCTGTTCAGGTGGAGGGAATCAGGACACAACCTGAGGCACCACAGGCCAGAGAGCATCTCCACTCACAGAGCACCTCTGCTTTCACGACAGCTTCTTCTTCCCAGCTACAATAAGACTGGTGGCAAAGGACATTGAAGAGGGACACAAATACCCCACACCTTCACCTCCATACCATTATTGACACACAGTACACCTGAACTGAATGGACTGTAATGCTGTGCAATATGCTGCCTTCCACTGTGTAATTCTCTGAAATATATTAATTATTTCTTTTTTTAAATATTTTTATGAGAGTTACAAGTTCTTTTAACATGGTCATGGAGCATATATACCGTATATTTGTATTCTGGGGGTATCGTTCCTATGCAGAGGGTAGTTTAGTTAGCAGTACATTGCTTTGCTCCTGTGTTGGTACTCCTGTCTGTTTCTCCAAACTCCATCTACTGTAGGTAATACAATAAGTACCTCATACAACCTCACTTCAAAACAACCTGCCAACACCAAACATAACTTAATAACTTAATAAATAAATAAATAAATAAATAAATAAATATCATTAAATGTATTAAAAATATTTAAAAAATAATTTAGCCATTAATTAATTAATAATTTAATCCTTTATCTATTTGTGTTTCTGTTTAATTTTCCCTTTTATTTATTTTTGCATTTATTTATTTTTATTTTTGCATTTATTTTGTATTCAGTTTTGGAAGTATTTATTTATATACTGTATATATATTTGTATTCTGGTGGGTATCGTTCCTATGCAGAGGGTAGTTTAGTTTATTTATTGACTACACTGAGGGCGTTTCATATTTTAATAATCTATTTATTTATTGTGTTGAGTTGAATGTGCTACTTATTTTGTACTATAATTACCTTGTGCCTTTTTCTACCTTTTTTTTTCTTTTCTTAAAGCTGATTCGGTGTAAACTACTCAGAATTCCAATGTACTTATAGGTGACGATGGCAAATAAAACTCTTGAATCTTGAATCTTGAATCTATGAAACAACAGTGTGTTCATCCCTGAGGTGGAAAACATCATTGAAAAGTTGCCTAATCAATGTGTGGGGTGGGTGTTGCCTTTCAGACTTAGGTGTCAAGCTAGCTTTTTTTTATTTATTTTTTTTATTTCAAAATGACAGTATACATAGTAACAGCAGAAAACATTAAAATCATTTACATACAAAAGAAGCATAGTGAAAACAAACAAAGAGCTGTGCCAAACATACAAGGACAACAGAAATGAAACAAAACCAACATAAAATTTAAAAAAAAAACACAATAAAAATAAATAAATAGATAATAATAAAAAAAGACCAAGCGAGAGTATGACAATAATTTCACTTAAAAACTTTAAAGACATTGCATACATTCATTGTTTTCATTGCTTTTTTGTTTTGTGAGGAAGAAATTGTTGACAGATATAATAATTTCATTTCTTTCATAAATACAAAGAAATAAGTCTTTTTTGGGGTAAATTTACACTTGTGAATGTGGAACTTCGTGAGAATTAAAATTAAATTAATAAGAAAAAAATGCATTACTGTCTTTGTCAACTGCTCAGAATTCCAATGTACTTTTTTTTTTATACTTTATTTTTTCAAGGCTGTTTTCGTATATGCAATCCACTGTTTGTAATTACAACAGTCTATAAACCAACTTTTAGGTAGATGAGCTTACAAACAACCCCATCAAGTACACTTAGAGAAAACAACCTCAACATTCAAAAAAGAAAACAAAACCAAGAAAAGAAATAACAATAATAATAATGACAAAAAGAAAGAATAGAGTTAAAAACAAACAAACAAACAAAATAAATAAATAGAGAATTCCAATGTACTTATAGGTGCAAATGGCAAATAAAACTCTTGAATCTTGAATCTTGAATCTCTAAAACAACAGTGTGTTCATCCCTGAGGTGGAAAACATGATTGAGAAGTTGCCTAATCAGTGGTGGGTGTTTCCTTTCAGTCTTACGTGTCAAGCTAGCGGTCTGCACTGTTTCCTCCAGGACTAAAACCAGAAGTGAGTCTCTCTCTCTCTCTGGTGTTGCAGGAGGAGCTGGACGCATCTCTGCAAAAGGCTTTTTCCAGCTAGTTAAACCCAAAGCCACCACCAGATGTTCGACTAGTAACTTTCGGCCCTGTGTTTCTGCTTATTATCCTGTTGGATCGCGAGTGTTTTTCTGATGACTTCCTTTATCTCAGCCTGGATTTGGAGTGAGAGATTTTGGCTTCCCGAAAATGTTACATGGGCGGACCTGGAGCGACCACCACCTGGTGTGGAGTATCCTCGCATGAGACACATCCTGTATGCTCTACCTCTGGCTGTAGGAGTCTTTCTACTTAGACTGATCTTTGAAAGGTAAAAAAAAACACCTTTTGTGCTTTGTTGTTGTTGTTGTTAATTATCTTTTGGTGGAGGTTCTTCATTTTGGGTTGCGTGCGCACAGTGGAGAGCTTCAAGCCTATGTGGCAACTGGTTGCTCAAAAAGAAGGAGGGAAAAACACACCAAACTCAAAGCACCATAGCTACCCAAACTCAAAGAAATAATCTTAATATGTGAGTCACTCTTTATGAATGCAAACTATCTGGAAACTAAAATAACCAACTCCCTGCTGCTGCAGGCTCCAACAATAATCCTGAGCATAAAGTTAGTTGTTATGAAATTAATAAAAGTACCTTGCTCATAAAGAAGAAGGGAAAAACCTACCAAAACTCAAAGCAATAATCTTGGCAAGGCAAGGCAGCTTTATTTGTATAGCACATTTCAGCAACAGGGCAATTCAAAGTGCTTTACATAAACATCCAAGAACATTGCGACAAAGTGCAAAAGAACATTAAGACATAATTAAAACAGTTATAAAAACATAAAAACATTAAAGATTAGAAAATAAAAGCAATAGAATAGAAAATAGAATATAACACACAAAGTATTTCTTATATATGTACATTCATACTTCCTGATATGTATATGTTCTTAACATGCCTTGTACAAAGTATTTCCTTTTATAATTGTAATATAACTTATTATTTTTAATGGAGCTTCCCAGCAAAAAAGCATTTCACAGGATTGAACTTGTATAACCGGCGTGACAATAAACATCTTGAATCTTGAAATTAGACAACCATCTTTGTAAACAAATTGTTCTTCAGAGATGGGACTTGTTTTAGTTTCTGCCTGCCTCTCTCTCCATGTGACATGTGATAATCATAGGCTAATTCTCTCCTTGTTGTTGCCTTAGTCTCTTATTAACAGCGTTAGCATTCCTTTGAGGCGATGACACATGAAGTGACTCCACTGGCTTGTAGCACATGTTAACCTTGCTCAGCCAGATCGTTGTCTAAAGGATAGTTTAGGTAAAAAACTGAAGAAATGGCATACTGCTATTTCTTTTGGTGACTGGAAACTGAGCCTGGTTAGGGGTTAGGGAAACTCTACAGCACAGAAAGTCAACAAGTTTTAAGGCTAAATTAGGGGTTATGCATTGCTTCATTTAGAGTGAAATCCCCAATGAAAGGGCAAGGCCCAAAGCCTAGTCTGTACTTCTATTCATTCAGTCTGTTTCCATGTTTGGGAAACCAGAAGAGTGGGGTTTTGTGAGATTGTAATAAATTGCTTGTAGTTTGAGCATGAACACTGGTTAACTCAGATGATCTTGTGACACACATCAGTGTTTTGGTTAGAGGCAGCCCTCCCATCCTTGTATCCCATACGCTCACATGACAGAGGTCATCACGCTCTCTGTTGAGACTAGGTGCTACATTCCCCACGGTTCCTCCTCCTAACGCTGTCCTGTGTGTCCCTTATAGGCGCTATTGTACTCCTCCCTCTGCAAGTCAAACATTACTCTGAGAGCAAACTGCAAACTCGACATTCAAGTCAATGAAGCCAATCCTAGCTAATGGTTCATCTGTTCCTGGAGCCTGTATAACGTGCTTAACTTATCTTCTCTCTCCTTGTCTGCGTGTCTGTCTTAATACCTCACCATCTCTGTGTCCCCCTCTCTGCCCCCACCCTCTCTCTCTTACTTTTTTTTACCTCCATCTGTGTGTATACAGGCTAGTGGCCAAGCCCTGTGCCCACATACTTCAGATTCAGGCGGGAGTGCCTCGGCAAGCTCAGCCCAATGCTGTCCTGGAGAAGGTGTATCAGTCCAAAACGGTACTTATAATAGCCCCATATTCGTTCTGTAGTCCGTTAAAGCTGCAGTGGGAAGTTAGAAATGGAGCAAATTTGATTAAAAAAAAGTTATTTTTATAAAATGGTCACGATATCCTGACAGTAGTGCATGAGACAGGTAGCCTGAAAAAAATGATGTGCCTCTGTGTCCCCCGGTGTCCTCCGGTGATCCTAACGGCATCTGCAAGATTTCACAGACCGGAGGAAAACAACCAATCAGAGCAGAGCTGGAGACTGCTGTCTCTGAGCAGCTGTCAATCACCCGCTAACTCCGATCAAACGGTCAAACTAGGCAGCGCTGATCAAATATGAATCAATATTCTGTTACTGTAATGCCTATTTCTTGCCTCAAATGTTTTCAGACACTTCTTGTAGTGTACTGTTTAGCTGTAAAATGAGAAAGTTTGTGACTCGGCCCCAATGTTGAGATCAGTTGAGGAAATACCAAGCACCTCCCACCAGTTGGA
>CAKAKR010064906.1:4496-16279 GCA_916700685.1 Adelosebastes latens | reverse complement strand
GGATTCATCAAGCTGTGAAGGTCATCTATAGGTCTTTTCTATCACTCTCTGTGCTGCACACTGCTGAGACGTCCCCTTCCTCACATTACTCACTTGAAGTCACTTTGAAAGCAAGGCTGGAGGAACGCTGATTGACAGACAGATACATATTGCTCCTGTCATGTGAAAGCCTTAGAAAATCCATCTCGAGTGTTTTGCATCTTTGACTTCAATGAAAAAATTGTGTCATCTGTCCTTTGGCTTTGAAAGCTTCACTGGACAAACTCTATTAGCTACATGCTAATCAAGCTAAAACAGCAGAGGGCTCAGAGCATGCATACTGTACCTCCTAAAGAGGCCCCCCGTCGTTCGTCTGCAGTATCATGCTGCACATGTTCTACGTTGTGGTGTGGTGAGAGCCGCTGGCACTGACATGATCAACAACCTCAATCTACACAGTATCATGAATAATACCTCTCACCCCTATATCATTGTGGATGAACACCTTCAGCAACAAACTGATACCACCGTGAAGGGCTGTTTCTGAGGGGACTTATCTTTTTGTTGATATAATATTTGATAACAATTTTACAATATTTATATTTTACTCTATTTATCTTCGGGCGGACAGGCAGAGCTGCTCTGGAGGGCGACCCGTCCCATGTACGTTATTTTTAGGGCTGTCAATTGATTGATAGCAGATTAAAGCAGCAGTAGGCAGAATATTTTTGGCATCGCTGGGCAAAAATTCCATAATAACCTTTCAGCATATTTTAATTCAAGTGTTCTGAGAGACTTCTGCTCTGTTTTCAGGCTTTATAAAAATCTACCCCGTAACGGGAGACTTTGGCCAATCACAGGTCATTTCAGAGAGAGAGAGAGCGTTCTATTGGCTGTCCTCCAGCTGGTGGGTGGTGCTTGGTATTTCTTCAACTGTTCTTAACATGGCGGCGGCGTCACAAACTTTCTCATTTTACAGCTAAACCGTGCACTACAAGATGTTTCTGAATACATTTGACGAGAGAAATAGGCATTACAGTAACAAAATATTGATTCATATTTGATCAGCGCTGCCTAGTTTGACCGTTTAATCGGAGTTCGTGAGTGATTGACAGCTGGCTCTCATAGCGGAAGCTGGACAGCAGACCTCAGATCAGCTCTTACTGCTTGTTTTCCTCTGGTCTGTGAAATCTTGCAGATGCTGTTAGGAGCACCGGAGGACACCAGAGGCACATGATTTTTTTCAGATTACCCGTCTCATGCACTACTGTCAGGATATAGGGACCGTTTTATAAAAATAACTTTTTAATCATATTTGCTCCATTTCTTCCCACTGCTGCTTTAATCGCAAATTGAACGCACATTTTTTATCTGTTCAAAATGTACCTTAAACGGAGGTTTGTCAAGTATCTTATCAACATGGGAGTGGGCAAAGGGACCCCTTTGAAAATAGCCATGACAATTTTTCCTCGCCAAAATTTAGCCTAAGTTTGGAACGTTATTTAACCTCTTTCTCAACAAGCTAGTATGACATGTTGCTACCAATGGATTTCTCAGGTTTTCCTTTTGTTTTCTTAATGTGTTACAGAAATTAGTGGCATTAAAACGAATTTACGCGTTATCGCGTTAACTTTGACAGCCTTAGTTATTTTATGATGCATACTGGGCAACTTGGGCAAAAACCAATCCCTTAAGGATAAATAATGTTCTACCTTATCTAATCTTTTGATTTTTGTTGAAGGAATTTACATTTTGGACATCCAAGGCCTTCAGCCAACAAGAGAACTTCTACTCCTCTATACCGTTTTCTGCACATGGATATGATTTTCATGCCTCTGCATTACGATTTCCGGTTGTCCGTCCATCCGTCCGTCCCATTCTCATAAACGTGATATCTCTGGAACACCTGGAGGCAATTTCTTCAGATTTGGCACAAAGTTCCATTTGGACTCAAGAATGAACTGATTTGATTTTTTGGTGGTCAAAGGTCAAGGTCACTATGACCTTACATCCATCCCATTTTTGTGAAAGCGATATCTCGGAGCGCCTGGAGGGACTTTCATTACATCTTACACAAGGTTCCACTTGGACTTAAAGATGAACTGATGAGAATTTGGTGGTCAAAGGTCCAGGTCACTGTGACCTCACAAAACACGGTTTTGGCCATAAATCAAGAAATCATATGCAATTTCACACAAATGTCCAACAAGATAAAATGATTTGAATTGATGATATTTTGGACAGACATGGATGTAGACTCCAATTTGACTGGTTGATAGAGGCATACAACCGCAATCTCTTTCTCTAATCCTAACTGACAACATGCGACCGACATTTGATTTTCAATATCAATATTAGAGGTCTATGATTCAGAGAATGGTCACCTTTGCAGGAATGTATAAAAGTAGATTTTTCTGGCACTTTTTTAAGCTTGACATTTCAGATTGAATTGACTCCATGAAATTCTTATAAAAGGTGAATAGAGAGGGTATACGGAATGAATAAATGTTGGAGCTATAAAGTATTCATGTGACAGATCACCCTGCCAGCCGCGCCGTGATGGATGTCCCGACTGTGCTGGAGACACGAGCTTCACAGGAAAGATATCCATTTCGTTAGTACTGTATTTCCACAGTATGTCAATCGGCTCAGCACCTCTTATTTCTCTTTTCCTTCTCATTCTCCATCTTTCTCTCCAGCATTCTTTTAAGATGGACATTTTTCATGACTTGATTACTCCTTTCCTGCAGTGATGCTACGCTCTGTTGCCCCACTGAAACAGCTATCTGGGCTTGACATGGAACAAAGTGAGGAATAATGGAAGAATGAGAAAAAGAAAAAAGGAAGGATGACCACCTGTGGTATTGGAGCGTGGAGACGGCTCTGAAACGTGGGCTGTAAGCTGTCGGCCTTTTTGTTGTTTGTTTTGTTTGATTGTCAACTGCTGCAATTAACTATGTGTTAATTGTGATTCATGAATGAGAGACTGGGCCAAGTCTTTAATAATTCACGGGATAGCTGGCAAAAAAAATCATGTGTGTCAGTACGGAGATGAGTCAGTTTTCTCATTCAATGAAAATGTGATTGTAGGGAGGTTGTTGCAGTATGTTGTGGTATTCGTTAAAGTCATTTTTAGCATGTGATCACATCTGGTATAATTATTGTAGTCTTCCCCTTCAACTGCCATTCAAATTCATGTCTTGTTAGAAATTGCAAAGTTAGCCTTATAACCTTTAACACATGCTAACGGGTAACATCTCATTAAACCAAACTTTTAGGCGATTCGTTAATCTTTAACAAGGGGGGACAGCCCCGGTTTGTTTTGTTCACCCGCGAGTATTATATAGATCCAAGAATCAACTGAAAGAAGGGCAGAACTCAGAGAGAAGTTGAAATTACAAATCCGTCTGCTATTTCAGCACCACGGACAGCTCCGTGGATTTATCAATACACAGCACAGTTAGGCTGCTAACTTACTGATATTTCAGAGCCATGGTCGGGGCCGTAGATTCTAACTTACTTATATTTCAGAGCCACGGTCGGGGCCATAGATTCTAACTTACTGATATTTCAGAGCCATGGTCGGGGCCACAGATTCTAACTTACTGATATTTCAGAGCCGTGGTCGGGGCCGTAGATTCTAACTTACTAATATTTCAGAGCCATGGTCGGGCCATAGATTCTAACTTACTGATATTTCAGAGCCATGGTCGGGGCCATAGATTCTAACTTACTGATATTTCAGAGCCGTGGTCGGGGCCATAGATTGTAACCTACTGATATTTGAGAGCCATGGTCGGGGCCATAGATTCTAACTTACTGATATTTCAGAGCCATGGTCGGGGCCATAGATTCTAACTTACTGATATTTCAGAGCCGTGGTCGGGGCCATAGATTCTAACTTACTGATATTTCAGAGCCTTGGTCGGGGCCATAGATTCTAACTTACTGATATTTCAGAGCCGTGGTCGGGGCCATAGATTCTAACCTACTGATATTTGAGAGCCGTGGTCGGGGCCATATAATAAAGGATAAAGGATCAATGAGATCTTAAGGTGGATTTTTCCTCTAAAGGTGGGATTGAAGGCAGAGAGAGTAAAGGGAGGAGGGGGGGTATGCTAAGTGTTTGTTAAGAACCTGAACCATTTAACACCTTCTTTGTCAGTGATCCAACACAGCAAGCTTACCTCCAGAAAATTACCCATAATGCATGTTTAAGCGTAACCTCTCCTAGTAACTTAACCCCTCTACTTTGCGTCGCCTTTGACCTCTTTCAGGAAGAAGGTCAACTGATGTGACCCAGTGTTCCTGTTTGACCTCTTTTTACCACCTGTCACGGCTTTCATCATCAGAACTTTCTACAAACCGCTTTCTTTTCCAAAGGACACATATGATTACCCATAACACCCTTCTCTGTATACATATATACATTTGTATACTTTTAAATACTTTTACTTCTGTTTACCACCTGTTTATATATATATATTCATTACTTCTCACTATGCACTATTAACTTTGCATTATTTTATGTCCTAGATTTTCATTTTGTTTTACTCGTGCGATTCTCTTTTTATACATATTTAATGAGCATTGTCGGAGGGAGCTTGAGATTTAACGTTTTCATTGCCAAGGACGTGCTTCTCTTTAATTGTTGCACATATGACAATAAAGAAGTTGACATTGTAATTCCAGCCTCACAACTACGTCACCATGTAGTCGTTCACATAACTTTGAAAAAAAAAAAAAGTCTAATAAATTTTTCAAAGTGATGAATTTTTTATCTGCAGAATGGTTCAAGTCTCTGCCACGTAGATTTCCATAGAAATGAAGGTAAGATCTGAAGGCAGTGTTTCTGTGTTTTATCCTGACTTATCCTCCGCACCTGTAAACTCTCTGATCCTGGATCACCTTCACTCCTCACCTCTTCAGGTCACTAAAGAGCTTGTGTTTTTAAGTGTCCAATACTATAGTGCCTTTGTCTGTTAACCTGTAGTAAACTCAGTGGCTCTAACCCCCCTCGCTCCGTCGGGGTGGGGGGGGTCCTCGTCAGCTATAAATGGCTCTGGCTGTGCTAAGCTGGCCAGAGTGCTGAGGATGAGTTTAGCAAGGAGAGGATGGAGATGACAGAACAGATACGTTTCCACTGTTCCCATCACAGCTTCAACACGCTCTCGGTCAGTGACCCCGTTAGCGTCTACGACGGAGTATTAGGGCCACATTGAGGGGAAAAAAATCGAAGACTTCGAGAATAAAGTCAGAATATTACGAGAAAAAAGTCATAATTTAATGACAATAAAGTCATAACTTTACAAGGAAAACAGTTGTAATATTATGAGAATAAAGTCATAACTACACGAGAAAAAAAATCGGAATATAACAAGAATAAAGTCATAACTTTAAGAGAAAAAAATCATAATATTATGAGAATAAAGTTATAACTTTACGAGAAAAAAAATCGTAATATTACGAGAATAAAGTCAGAACTTAACGAGAAAAAAGTCATAATATTACGAGAATAAAGTCGTTCCTCATTTTCACACAGGCGGCACGCTGCTCCATTTCCCCTCTAAAATAACACGTAAAATTTCTACTTTATAATCTTCTGACTTTATTCGTATGATACTACAACTTTTTTCCACGTACATTTATGACCTCATTCTCGTAATATTCCGACTTTGTTGGAAGTTTTTTTGAAAATAGATGGTATGCATGTAACAAGCGGAAACTGACACGCCGTCCCTGACCAATGTATCCTCATACAATGGTTATAATAATCCTCATTTTTCATGCGTTTTCCAACGAATGTCCAGCAACACGTGTTAATTCCGTTACATTCGTCGTTACATGCATAAAGTATTTTCAAAATAAACTTCCGCCTTAACAACTTGGTTAGGTCTAGGCAACAGAACTACTTAGTTAGGTTTAGGAAAAGATGGTGGTTTGGCTCAAAATAATTACAAAGTGGCATAACTAAAGTACGGAAGTTACGTGAGAAATAAGTTAATGTTGACTTCTGGTTTCACCCGGGACATGAACAGCGGCCTCCTGGGTTAAAGTCTGGTGTTTTTGGACCTGAAGAAGGAACAGTGACTGATGGAAAGGTGGATGGAGGGATTAAATTAGATTTTGTGAACTAAAGATCACAGGTTACCTGCTGAGAACTTCTCAACAGGGAAACGAAATGAGCGCCACTTCCTCATCCCTCTCTACATCTACCGCCACATGTCCTTAAGCACGCCAACTAACCCCGGATGACTCCAGTTGGCAGAAGACTGTTGTTGTTGTTCTAGATGGTGTAAACAGGCATAAGTCTGTTAGCTCGCCAGCAGTCAGCTCTACACATCAGACCAAAGGCTACTGCCAGCTAATCTGATGGCAGTAAACATGGCCTGGTACACTGCCACCGGTTAGACAGCAGGGTCGGGTTTAGAAGCCACACCAGGACGGCAACACTGAGCCAGGACACTGACTATAATACTGAAACAAAGGCTGCTCGGCAACCTGTCCTCACTCCCTAACTCATTCATGTTTGGTCAGTGCCCCCCCTGATAACCGTCGCACCGAGGCACC
Organism: Adelosebastes latens; assembly: GCA_916700685.1. Classification (NCBI taxonomy): domain Eukaryota; kingdom Metazoa; phylum Chordata; class Actinopteri; order Perciformes; family Sebastidae; genus Adelosebastes; species Adelosebastes latens. The sequence continues at coordinate 9,730 of CAKAKR010064906.1, read as the reverse complement.
CTTTAGCGTCTGTACGAGACGCACCAGGCAGTCAACTAACTCCAATGTAAACCCATCTGCGTCATTATTAGACACGCGAGAAAGTCTGAGGTTGGAGGTTGGATTGGACTGTTCGTGTCCAGTGTGAAGCCAAGTCAATGTTGATGTTATAGAGTGATAAAAAGAAATATACAAACTTCTCTCTGTATTTAAGCATAACATTTCAGCAACCCGGTCTCACAAGAAGGCGTATAAATACCACAACATTACACGGACATTCCGCCTGTCATGTGTACGCATTTTAGTGTTTTCGCGTGTCATTTGTGTCCGCAGTTTTCCTGGGTTTTAATGGTGGATTATTACCATTATTTACAAATTACCACACGTTTCTTGACCTTTTTTCTGTCTAAAATGAATATAAATGACATTTATAATGAAATGAAATAGCCATCATGAAAGGCAAACTCTATGTAGAAAGAAAGGGCTCCAGACGTTCACTGTGTGGACAAATCATTAGGCAGGTTAACTAACCACTTAGTTAGGGTAAGGGAAAACATCATGGTTGGGCTTAGAATAAGTAAGTAAATGAATGAAAGTGAGGAACGGCGCGCACAACCGGCCCGTCTCGCCCGCACCGTCGGGGAGGTGGAGCGTGAGCGCGTGTGATAGGACCCAAAAGATGGTGACGAGAGGTTAACGTCACGCTGCCGTAAAGTGGTATCGGAGCCGTTGTATCGGAGCCGTTTTGAGTGTACCAGTACATGAGCACAGTATCGGACCCGATACCTGATACATGTGTGCATCCCTATCTCTTACTGTAGCATTTATACACGGCTGCGTTAACATCCCAGTCAGTACAGGATACATGGCGTACAAATCATGAAAGGCGTACTTATTGCACACTAAACGTCTTGCGCATTATCGTGGAATTTATACGCCTTTTCGTGCAAACGGTCTGATTTCAGAGACCTTGTGACAGGACAGACTTCCAGAACATCCCCTCACTAAGGTTAAGATGCAGCATATAGAGACATTATGTCTCTTTGCTCCTCACAAACAAACAAGCTTCAACATTTAACAAATATGTGCTGAAATCTCCCTGAATGTGGACGGCTGCTCTCTCCCTCTCTTTAACTCGTTTAAGACGGCCTGAATATCACCGTCATCTGGCTCTTAACTCACTTATCTCCTCTACGGTCGGCTAATTCAAGTCAGGCTGAACACACTCACATAATAAAGGATCCTGTCAGATAAAAAAATCACCATCGCTATGAATGAAAAGCTGCAGCTGTGATAAACATGAACATTCGCAACTGAAATATGTGTTGAATCAAAACACGTTTAGGTCAAAATGAAGAGGCTAAAAATAAGTACATAACCTAAGTACAATACGTACGGAAACAACGTAGCTGAAGTACGGAAAACACGTCACAAATGTAACTTACAAAACAAAACATCGGTCGCCTGGTTGAAAGTCATCATAATCAGAATCACAAAGGAAATACTTTATTGATCCTCGGGGGCGTTACAGTTGCTCTTGTATAAACATAAACAAATGTTAGAAAATAGAAATAAAGGAGTATGTAACATGTACATTTTTTACATAATGCTACAATATAAACACAATATATGTAAAGAAATAATAAGAATGCTCCTGCTTGAGCATTTCTTTCTCTTTGTTCTCTCCATTTCTCTCTCCGTCTCTCCCTGAAGGTCCTTTCAGACACAACGTGACAACGCCACCACTGCGCTCTGAAACCCGTTATTTCCAGTGGCATGCATCGCGCCACGATGGCTTTCTACATTCAACGTTCAGACCAACATTCAGACCAACATTCAGACCAACATTCAGACCAATGTCCAGACCAACATTCAGACCATCATTCAGACCAACGTTCAGACCAACGTCCAGACCAACGTTCAGACCAACGTTCAACGTTCAGACCAACGTCCAGATCAACGTCCAGACCAACGTCCAGACCAACGTCCAGACCAACGTTCAGACCAACGTCCAGACCAACGTCCAGACCATCGGTGTAGCTCTATAGTCGTCTGGGCGGAAACAAGTAGGGATTTTACACACTGTTCAGTTCCAGAAACAGGCTGAGATAACAAATGAAAAAAAAAGTGTTAAAATGTGCCATAAATCGGGAGAAATACGGGAGAATCGTGACCCCGGGAGGAAACCGGGAGAGGGCGATGAAAATCGGGAGGGTTAGCAAGTATGTGCATGAATGCAAAAGCTCGGCAAATACTACAAAATACTGGTGTGACCAGGCCCCGAGTCAAAAACACTGCTGCCAATAGATGCACATCAAGTCAGAAGATGCACCGCTGCTGCTGACCGCCTGAATTCAGGCTGAATGCAGCTACAGGTTCAGTAGAGACGGGTCACATTCCTGCTTACGCCGCTCAGAAAGACTAAAAAACACAGATTCATTCTACACTGTCGCTCCAACTCCTACTGAGATCTGTCCCAGAGAGACAGACCTACTGCTGAGTGTACAACACACGCGCGCGCGCGCGCGCACGCACGCACGCACGCACGCACGCACGCGCACACGCACACACACACACACACACACACACACACACACACACACACACACACACACAGCTTTCATCTCACAGTGTGAGCTCTATATTCTGTTCAACTGGGACAGTGAGGTCTTAACTAGACTGGCCTAAAAACACTGTTTTTCTCTCCCTCTCTCTCTCTCTTTCTCTCTCTTTCTCTCTCTGCTTCTCTTTCTCTGCTCGTCTCTCTGAGCCGAGCCGTGTGATCTGACGGGAGGCAGCTCCAAGTGTGTTACACACAGCATCTGTGCACGGACATCATGTGTCTGCGAGTGTCTTTGTACTCCTGTCACAACACTCTGGGTTTATAGTGGAGGCAGTTTAGAGACATTGTGGTGCAAGTATATTTTTAGTTTAGTAAAGTAAACTGAGCATATTTCATTAATTGACAAAATATACAAAAAAGGATATGCAAAATGTTGGTGAAATGAGGACATTTCATGGGAGTAAGGACACTTCGGTTAAGTGTGTATGTTTTAGCAAAGTAAGGACTATTTTGCAAAGTGAGGACCAGAGGGTAACTCCGAGGTCTGAGAAGTGAAGCCAATGCTGAAGTGTCTTAAACCTGCATTCTTTCTAATGGCTTTGGCATTTCGTAGAATAATGCTACAAACAGCACGTTGTGCATAAACGCATTTGTGCGTGCTCGTAGTGCGCACGCCATCTGGGGAGGGTTGTGTCACGGTGCCTCGCACAAGTAGAAACAAAGCTTTAGTGAGCAAGCACGATACCTGGAACCAAGATGTCTTCAATGAAACAGGCCAATGGTGCAGGGAGGATGTCATCTGTTACAGCTGTCATGAGGTGAAAGACGACCCTCCCAGGTCAGCCTCCGAGACAGTAGGGGGGGCGTCACACTTCTTCTCTTAACAACGCTCCACCATGACATCTGAAAACAAAACAAAGTCAATACCAAAAAACAAAAAAAACCTTAAGAGTCTTAGACAATACAATAAGGCCATATCAAAGTTAGTGTCTCACATTGTGTCCATTAAACATACGGCCTCTTTACAGTAGAAACACTCCCACATGACCAGTGACAGAACCTCCAACCACCACCATCCATCTCCCCAGCTCTAATTCAACCAGCCAGCAGAGCTCGGGTCCAGGGGAGAAATGGAAGGATGAGGAACTACCAGCAAAGACCAGCCGCTGGATTTGGAAGTACATCATATTATACAGCCACTTTGCTGCAGACAGTTTCTGAACTCTTATGATGGATATCCAAAAGTGTAAAACGGTATAAATTGCACAGTTTTGTGCAGGAAAGTGAGGAATGTAGAACAGCTGTATGGTCACCATCAGGAAAAGAAACATTGAAGAAAAAAATAAATAAATAAATCAGAGATTTAGAGAATAATGTCATAAGTTTACGAGAAAAAAAAGTTGTAATATTACGGGAATAAAGTCAGAATATTATAAAGTAGTAATTTTACGTGTTATTTTCTTTTTTCTCGTAAAGTTATGACTATATTCTCGTAATATTACAACTTTTTTTCTCGTAAAGTTATGACTTTATTCTGTAAATCTCAGATGTTTTTTCCCTCAATGTGGCCCTAATACTCCGTAGCACATTGTCTCTTTGGCCCTCACTGCATTAGACTTATATACTATATACTTAGACTATAAACTGTGTTACCTTCATCACAATGATCAAATGTTTTGCAGCTCCAGACAGATTTTTTTGAGGGTTTTTTTGCCTAAAATGGCTCTTTTGATAGTAAAGGTTGCTGACCCCTGGTCTAAACAAATACTCACTGGCCAACCAAGTCATGCCAAGCTGTACAACACAAAGAGGAAACCAAGCTACAACACATCTCACACCAACAGAACCGAACAAAGCATGAGCTGTATCTTATCCTTATATCACCACACTTACAGACACTAACACAAGACGACGGTTAACCAAACCAAATTCTACCACATGCCTAGCCATCTGGAGTCGTGCCAGGCTCAAATAAAGTTGATAATGCAACAGAAAAGGGGCACCGATTCAATTTGCAATAAAAATATCTGGCACAGAACAGACAAAAAATGCAAAAGCATAACTTAAGACAGTCCAAAAATCTTTAATCTGAGAGTAACAAGCAAAATGTCAAATAGAGAAGGTGAACTTTACCTGGCGAGGAACCAGACAGTGAGCTGGTAGTCTACACATCCTGAGGGGGGTAATCAGGGGGATGAGCAGCAGGTGAGTTGATGGGAGGAGCAGGTCAGGTGGTGAAACTGGCGGGAAAAGGTGTAATCAGGTGGGAGTGGCCGGGTCTGAAACGACAAGACAGTGACATTTAAAAGCAGGCAGAGTGAACGAGTGAAGATCAGGAGGGAGTCATGATGATACGAGCCACCGAGCCTCATGCAGGAAGAGATATATGAACAATTGTATTAATTTGTGTTAGGCCCAACACATTCTAACTCCCAACTCATGAAGTACCGCCGCTCAATACCGTCAAATGTTTCTTGCACAAGGGAAGTGAAGTGATCTGTCAGTCAGGAAATGGTATCATCCTTCTACATATACAGTGTATATTGATACAGCCACAGACGGTGTCCATCATGTCCATCTCTGTACAATAACAGTTTGGTTTCTACTGGATCCACTTCCACAGTCACCTCCGCCTTTACAAGTCGAGTCAAGCCGACTCCGAGGCTGTTCGACGTCAGGCTTTCTGATACCC